>CM035444.1:109802240-109809740 GCA_020310875.1 Ceratopteris richardii
TTCTGAATTTTGTTCAATCTTAGTCAAAGTTCAGAATTTTAGAGCTTTTGTGAGAGTTCTTAGTTATTCTTAGGATTTCTTATGTGTGCTAAGTGCACATAAACCTTATTTGTCAAAGCATTGTCTATAATCTATTTCAAATCATGGAAAACTGTGATCAATGAAGTGTTTTGGGTGTATTGAATTCTGAGATAAGCTTGAATTGAGCTCCAATTACTTTTTTTTTATAAAGGAAGTTCCATTTTGTGATCTAGTCTTCCTGAAAGCTTGAACTGATTGTGATTTATTCTTCTTGAAATCTTGAATTAATTGGAAAGTACAACAGTGGAAGGCATAACACCCATGGGATCCCTCGAATCCCATACAAGCAGGGTTGAACGCCCAACACCTACTAGGAATGAACAGAGCTTGAAGGTCTGCCAAGGGTACATAATTGGTAGGGATGGCTCTAAGGCCAAACAAGGAGACTGGTTTCAATGAGAGTGCATGAAGGTTGACTAATCCCTAAAGGGAATTGGTTTTCACTTCTCACCACTACATGTGGACGAGGGGTGTCCTTCCAATGCAGCTTACGGGGCTTGAACCCACAATCTCTATAAGAGAGGGAAATGGCTCAACCCATTGAGCTAGCATTGCGAGACAATCCAATTGCTTATTTGGAGCTTCATGAAAAAAATATTTTAAAATTTGTGGGATCACATGACTGGTGATTTACCTAGGCATGATGGTACTAGACAAACACCAACTAGAGATGACGCTTCTACTTCTATTGAGCCACATATCACGCACTAGGACAACTGAAGCTATGGGCGTGCAAACTACACAAGAACAAGATAGGTGGGATGCTAAGGATGCATGAGCCCTTGCAATCATATCTTTATCGGTTAAGAGATTTGTTATACCACACTTCCATCCATGCACAACATCTAGGGAAACTTGGAATAGGCTCATGGATCTCTTCTATACATCCAACATTGCTAGAAAGCAATACTTTATGAGGCAATTACATAACCTTAGGATGGAGGAAGGTGGTTCCGTCTAGGGCCACCTAACTAGAATCCAAGATCTTGTGGATCAATTGATCAACTTAGATGTCCTTGATAATGACGAACTTGTGACCATCACTCTTAACTCACTACCTAATTCTTATATGACCTTCTCTATGACATTTTCCATAATTGACATTGCTGTGACTTTTCGAAAATTCTAAAATTTATTGCTTCAAGAAGAACAATCTAGGGTTAATCTAGATTTGCAAGAGTCAATGCATGAATTAGCTTTAACTACTAAGACCAAAGGAAAAGTTAGTAAGGGAAGCATGAAGGGAAGGGTAAGAGTAAGTCCTCAAATTCTAGTTTTAGTTCCAAAAATAGTAGCTCCAAGTTTAATAAGGATTCTAAGGAATCAAAGAGATCTACTTTTGAGAAAAAGGTATGTAAGAAGGGAAACTCTTTCTAATATCTATTCTAAGAAACTTAGTCACTATATTAAACGTAGAGAAAGATTAGCTAAGATGAAGAGAGATTCGTGAAAAGTAATAGATGATGAAGAATGTAATCATAGTGATAATGAGAATAAGTATGAAGATTCGAACATGGTAAGTGAATGTGAACAAGATGATGTCTTTGCTACAATCACTAATTTAGATGAAGAGGAGGCTAATACCATCTCTTTATCTAATATATGGCTTTTTGGATAGTGGTACTTCAAAGCAAATAACGGTTGGAAGTGAGGTAGGCCCAATGATAATTCCAAAAGATCTTTTCAACACTTAGAACCTTGCACACATACACATTTTGTTCCAAGTAAGATAGATGAATGATTGCAAAAATAGACAAGTGATGAGATCAGAAACGAGTAGCTAATAGGCTACTCTAACTAATACTACTTGATGAAACAATAACTATATAAAGTGTGTAATATTCAAAATTTGGATAAAAGGCTCAACATAAAATGGATCTAGGTACAAAATTGTAGAGGAGTGTGCCTAAGAGTTAGAGAAAGTGAAAGTGTGCTGTAATATGAAGAAAGTAGGACTGTTTATGAAAAACAGCCTATGTGTTGTAATTAAGGTAATTTTTTGCAACCCTAACAAAATTTAGGGTTTTTTCTCTGATATAAGCTGCCACAAAGCCTTCTCCTCTTGAACTAGCAGGTAGGAAAACCTAGTACAGTAGCAAGAATTGAAAAATAACCAAAATATAGTAGTAACTTAAAAAAAAGTACAAACTCTTGGGAGTGTGTAAAGAAGAAGAGGGCAGCAGCAAATACACCCAAAATCAGCAATAGCACCTCCAAGGATCTACACCTCCACCAATCTAACACTTGAGTGTATGTACAAGATTACTTGTGTGCCCTGTCCTTGGTCCTTATATAGTGTATTATTCCCTTTGAAGCTTCTTTTACATAAATTTGTATGAAAGAAACCTAAAACACACTTTCACATAAGTAAATTCGTAAAAAATAGCTTTTAGTTCCGTAATAATTGCGAATGCGTTTATGTAGGACATATGAACCCTAATTTTTATAAAATGTAGCTTTTCTTAATTACAATGATGTCTTCTACCATTTAGGGTAATTTGCTTTTGAAAAGCGTAAAATCATAAAACTAGGTTTTTAGTTTCAGGGTGTTGCTAGGTCTCTGATTGTCATGTATTATATATCATAAGATAACTCTTTTGAAGATCTATAAGAATATGCAATAATAATTTTTGACCATTTGAACCATTTCTAGAAATTTTAGTGTGCTTGAAAATTAGGGTTTATAAGCACAATTTAATATTGTTTTCCAAGGATCCCCAGTCAATGTCATAATGAGGTAAGATTTAATATTCAACATAACTTCTGATGCTTGTCTCTGGATAATGACTTAGTAAAATGTTTGCCATACTCACTTGTAGGAACATATATACCATAGTTGGTCAGGTACGATTCGTACGACAGGTACGGTACGTAATAGTACGATGCCAGGTACGTACTAATCACGAGGTACGAATCCGTACGATATTAGTACGAATTTTTTTTTTTTCCATCCTTTCATGTACGTGGGAGTGTACACATATGAAGGGTACTTTTTGCCATGGATATGCATAATATTGTATCTATGCATGAAGATAATTCTTCTCTAACTAGCATAGCTGCAAAACCAATGTATTTTCTTAATAAATTCAAGTCAAAATGGAAAATAAAAATTTTGGTACCAATTGGTACGAGTACGTACGGTACGAGAGGTACGTACGAATCTACTCGTACTGGTACGAGTACCAACTATGATATATACGTTCAATGTGCTTCTTAGATATCTGCTCACGCATATAATGATAATGGACTTCAATATGCTTACGAATATAATGATAATGGACTATAGCCACTAGTACATCTTCTCAAGTCTTTGTCACCTTCCGAATTAGAATCTACAAATCTTTGGTGACTTTGAAAAACCCATAGCGTAATATATAGTTCCTTATGTAACTCGCAAAGCTTCCACGTTTGATTTTTATAAATACATAGTTCCTTATGTAACTCGCATAATACATAGCGTAATACATAGTTCCTTATGTAACTCGCAAAGCTTCCATGTTTGATTTTTATGAATAGCATCAATCTCTTCTTGCATTGCTTTCTTCCACAAAAAATTACATAATGCAACTTCATTCTCAACTGAAGTAAAAGCAAAAATGCTATGAATCTCAAAAACTTCTTCATAATTTACCTAATCTGCTTGATCTTTCTAACTTCTTGTTGTTTCTTTGAAAGTCTAGATGGCACTCTCTTGCAAGCTTTGCAAGTACCACCTTGGAATTTTCTTAAAAACTAGTGCAATCTCTTTCCTTTGGTGTCCTAGAGGACTCCAATCTCTTGAATGGGTTCCTCTTCTATAGGTTGAGAAGGAATGGGAGATGTTGAAGGCCATGGTCATTGCATATAAAATTCAGCTTGTGTAGGAGTGGTTACAACTTTCTCCTTTTCATTATCTTTAAATACTTGAGTAGGCATTCAAGAAGATTGATCATCCAATGGGTCCCTTGTATGGCTGAATATAAGGATCTAAATTCCTTTCAAAAAATGAATAATTATAAACCTTGATGAAGTTTGGAAATTCTGAATTTTTTTCATAAATCTAATGTAAGCATTGCGTGAGAGTAAGACTTTACCCATTTTTGGAACATAGAATCTATAACCTTTGCTTCGGACACCATAACAAACAAAAACAACTTTGATAGGTTTTTCATCAAGCTTACTATGATCTTCATTTTCAATGTGAACGTAAGTGGGAGATCATAAAACTTTGAAATAGTTCATATTGGGTTTCGTACCAAAATATGCTTCAGTGTAATCACCTTTAAAGCCTTTGTAGAAGCCGTATTAAGAATGTGATTAGGTGCATGAGTAGCATCAAAACAAAACTTTGGTGAAAGTTTCTTCGAAGATAACATACTATGCGCCATTTCAACAAGTGTATGATTCTCTCTATGCAACATTATTTTGCTTTGGAGTATAATCAATAATGAGTTGATGAGAAATACATTTGTCTTCCAAATATGATTTGAAGTCATTAGACATGTATTCTCCTCTATCATTTCTTAGGATTTGAATTTTAGATTGATCGTCATTTTCAACCATAGTTGCAAATTTCTTGAAAGTAGCAAAAACTTCTGACTTTGCGTTTAAACCAAATATCCAAGAATATCTTGAAAAATCAACAATAAGGGTAATGAAATACGTATAATCATGTAAAGAGTATGCTCTCTTAGATCCATTTATATATGAATTGCAACTTTCTAATAGTTGTAATAAATCCATGCTTCTTACGTATACGTATACGTATACGTATACGTATACGTATAAGTATAAGTAACTTCTCTTCAAGACATCTTTCACAAGAATCTGCCTCATCTGGTAAATCAAAAGTTGGTAAACTTTCAACCATATCTTTATCCTTTATATGTTTAAGAGTTGTATAACTGATATGACCAAATAGTGAATTCCATAAATTCATACTTTCCTTTGGAGAGGCAAATGACTTAGCAAGATTAACATGGCTGATTTTCGAGTAAACAAACATGCCATTTCTATTTTCATCTTGTAATAGACAATGCTCTTCATTTAGTGGAAGGATTTGACGTGCATCCTTTTAAAAAATCACTTTATAATTCTCTGTTAGAAATGTTGAGATAGAGAGAAAACTCTTCTTGATCTCTTGTACATACAAAACATAAGAAATTGTGAAATTACCACCTGCACGATTTAAGTGTGACTTCTCCTACACCACCAACATCCAAATCATGACCATATGCAATGGTCACTCTTCTACCTAGAGAATTAGATAGAATTAGTGAGTGATGAGAATGCCTTCTTGCAACTTGTCACATGTTTAGTAGCTCCATAGTAAAAATCCAAGGATTCTCTGATGTAGTATTCAATGTTGCATGATCAAAGTCACTTATTCTATAATAACACATACAAAAGTATCTTCGTCAAAAGAAGATTTACTTTTTGATAGCTTTTCAACATTGTTATGTGAAGCTCTTTTCTTTTCATTAAGAGTTCTTTTTTCCATTCAACATTGAGTAATTGATTACGAATATTCTTAAGCTTAAAAATGTGAGATTGTATTGTTTCACCAACTTTCATGCGTGTGTTGACTAATCGCCTCCTTAGAGGAGCCGTCCTAGTAGGATTTTTGTTTTGATAGAGATTCTCTAACTCTAACCAAGCCTAATGAAAGCTTTTGCATGAATTCATTCGAGGAATAATGTGACACTTCACATCCATAGCTATAAGAGAGAGTGCTTGAGCATCTTTTCAATCCCATCTAGACTCCACTTTAGAAGGACGTACTTCCATTTGTCAGTGGATGATGAGAGAACTTCTTCTTCCTCTATCTATTGAGTAGAAATTGGAGGAGCAAGCTTCTTGGAAGAAGAGCCAACATCCTCAAAAACTTCCCTGGCCTTGGAAGTTAACCATTGACAATATTCCACAAGTTCTTTGAAACTAGCAAATTCATCGTCATGAAAATCCACATAAGATAGTTAGCATTCCATAAAGTTTGTCTTCTTGTTCCAATCTATCTCTATAATCACTCATCTTGGGAACAAGTTATGTATGTGCAAGAAGGCTCTGATACCAAATGTTAGAAGTGAGGTAGGTCCAATGCTAATTCCACGGGATCTTTCCAACATTAAAAACCTTGTACAGATACACACATTGTTCCAAATAAGGTAGATGAATGACTAGAAAAATAGGCAAGAGACAAGAGATTGGAAACAAGTAGCTAATAGACTACTCTAAGTAAACTGACTTGATGAAACAATAACTATGCAAAGTGTGTAATATACTAAATTTTGGTAAAATAAAATGGATCTAGGTACAAAATTATAGAGAATTGTGCCTAAGAGTTAGAGAAAGTGAAAGTGTCATGGAATATAAAGTAATAATAGGACTGTTTATGAAAAACAGCCTTTGTGCTGTAATCAAGGTAAAATTCTGAAACCCTAACAGAATTTTGGGTTTCTTCTTTGATATGAACAGCCAAAGACCCTTATCCTTTTGAGGTAGTAGGTTGGAAAACTTGGTACAGCAGCAAGGCTTGAAGAATAACCAAAATATTAGCAGCCACTCACAAAAGTCAACAAGTACACACTCTTGGGAGTGTGTAAAGAAAAAGAGGGCAGCAGCAAATACACCTAAAATCAACAATAGCACCTACCTAAAATCAGCAATAGCACCTACACCAAACTAACTCTTGAGTGTATGTACAAGATTACTTGTGTGCCCCATTGTGGGTAATTTGCTTTTGAAAAGCATAAAATAAAAAAAATTAGGGTTTCAGTTTTGAATGGCTTTTAGGTCTCAAATGGTCATGTATTATAATATCATTAGATAGATCCTTTGAAGATCTATAAGAATATGTAATAATAACTTTTGACCATCTTGACAATTTCTAAAAATTTGGGTTTGTTGGAAAATTAGCATTTATAAGCACAATTCGACATTGTTTCCAACAATTACTCGACATAAGAACTTGTTCTCTCGTATGACTTCTTTTTAATCCAATTAAGTTGGTAACATGCAATCATAGTACAAAGGTGAGATTTAAATCGAAGATTTAAATCAGGATTTAAATCGTTTAAATCGTAGAGATTTAAAAAAATGAAAATAAAAATCGGGGTTTTTATTCATCATGAACGATTTTTATTTTATTATGTATTTGGTCACATATCATGATATCTAAAAGCCTCTCCAAATCTCATTGGCAATAGCAATTACCATATTTGAAGAGATTTCCAACAAAAGAATGCAAAATAGAACAAGATTTAGACAAAACGTTTTTTCCCCCCTTTTTTTAAGGTAAAAAAAAAAAACGATTTTTATGAATAAAAATCGCTCCTAGAGATTTAAATCGCGATTGAGGTTTTTACGATTTAAAAAAAATAAAAATCGTACGATTTTTTTAACTATGCATGCAAGTAATCATTCTCTTCTTGTTAAACATAT
>CM035444.1:109814740-109894740 GCA_020310875.1 Ceratopteris richardii
ATTTCTTGTTTCAAGTACATAGAATCTATATTCTTTACTTTCAATAGCATAACCAATAAAAACGGCTTTGATGGCTTTGACATCGAGCTTACCATGATCCATCTTCTCAATGTGCACATAAGTTGGAGATCCAAAAACTTTGAAATAGTTCACATTTGGCTTCTTGCCATAATAAGCTTCATAAGGTGTGATAACCATTAAAGCTTTTGCAGAAGACTGGTTAAGAATGTGATTAGCTATATGTATTGCATCAAACCAAAATTTCGGTGATAGTTTCTTTGAGGACATCATACTAAGCATCATTTCAACAAGTGTCCTATTCTTTCTCTCTGCAACACCATTCTGTTCTAATTTAGGCAATAGTGAGCTGATGAGAGATACCTTTGTCTTCAAGAAAAAGACTTGAATTCTTTAGATAAATACTCTCCTTGTCTATCACTTCTCAAAATATGAATTTTAGACTGACTTTCATTTTCCACCATAACTGAGAACTTCTTAAAGGTAGGAAAGATTTGTGACTTTGCTTTTAAACCATATACCCAAGAATAGTTTGAAAAATTGTCAATGAAAATGTTACAAAATACTTGAATCCTTGAATGGAATTTGCTCTCATAGATTCATTAACATCTGAATGTACGATATGCAATTTTCTAGTAGCTATGATGTATCCACGCTTCTTGAATGGTAGCTTGTGAAGCTTTCCTTCAAGGCATCCTATTCTGCATCATCTAGTAAAGCAAAAGTAGGAAGACTCTCCACCATACCTTGATCTTTGATGTGCTTGAGAGCTGTGTAACTCATATGGCCAAATCTAGCATGCCATAGCTTCATGTTCTCCCGAGGTATAGAAGGCCTAGCAACATTAGTATGACTAATTTTGGACAAAACAAACATTTTACTTCTGTTTTCACCTTGCAAAGGGCTCCTCATTAGCTGTGACGATCTAGCATGAATCTTTCTTAAAAATGACTTTATAACCATCTGATAAGAAAGTAGAAATGGACAATAGATTCTTCTTCATTTTTGGAAGATAAAGAACATTAGAAATAGTGAAATTCCCACTTACCTTCGACTTTAAGCTAACTTCTCCAATACCTATGACCATGTGCTATGGTTACCATTCTTCCTGTAGAGTTGGTAAGGGCAGAAATTACCTTCTTGCAATCAGTCATATGCTTAGTAGCTCCAAGATATAAAATCCAAGGATTTTCAAACACTGCGTTTAATGCTGCTTGATCAAAAGCTATTTCTTCAATACTGTCACATGTTAACATTGTTAGTGCAAACATTATACCACTTATTATGCAAGACTAAAGCAGTGTGCTGGATTGGTGTGTAATACCCGTTGTGTTTAAATTTCACAGTTTCACCATGAATCATAGAAAGGTCCTACTTTTTTTTTTGTCCGACAGTTCTCATAATATGAATGAAAAGGAGAGAATGTCTTTTGGAAACTTGTGCAATTGAATTTCTTTGTTAACTTAAAGGATCTTTTATTAAATTTTAGGGTCTTAAATTTATCAGTCAGATATTAAAGAGTGGTTAGACATTTGTTAATATGTAGACAGTTTCGTTTACTGGGTTGCTGCTTGGTTGTCAGCTATGCACTTCTTTGAATTATTAATTGTAATAATTCCAAATCTCAAAAGCATTTTTATTCAGCAACCAGCTTGATTCTTTAATGGTTTGATAGATTTTTGCCTTTTTTTGTGTATGATCGTTAGAATACTTCTTTTAACTTTTTGAGAATGAATTGTGATGGAAATTAATCTAATTGTCAGCAATTTCAAATGCGGTAATGAACTGTGGACAAAAATGCTACTTGAAACATGATTGTACGTACTGTCTGATTTCTTGTTGGTCCCTCATGCAAATTTACTTACGTCACTTACATTTACTGGATTTATTTGGTGAAGATAAATACAGTCTGACTACTCAAATGTATCACACATGTACTCTCTAAGTTATGAAGCTTTTGATTAGATTTATGCTGCTGCTTATGTAAGTTGTCTCTTTTCTGCAGAATATCAATGCGAATCTCACATTGTGGCGGCTTGGAACATTGCCTCCTTCCTTGATTGCTTTTGATGGGCATGTGCATCCCATCGATCCTTTGTGGCACATGCTTGGCTTAGGGTATCAACCAAAGACGGACATTGAAAGTGTCAAGCAGGCAGCAGTGATCCATTACAATGGCCAGGCAAAACCATGGTTAGACATCGCTTTTCCAGAATTAAAGCCATTCTGGACCAAGTATGTAGACTATTCAAATGAGTTCATCCGACACTGTAATATCCTCGAATCCTGATATTTTTTAAACCCAAAATTTGGGAGAGGGTGCGGGAAACATCTATTCTTTCCAGAGCCATCATTATCATTGCAGGCAAGATTGACTGAAGAGATGCCTCACTGAAATTCTTACCTATTTATCCTTTTCTGATCGGAACAAGGAATACATAAAACTGTATGCTGAGCAGAACTCCAAAGGGGGAGGAGATGGGGAAGCTTCATGTAATGAAAGAGGAGGATATATGTACCACCAGCCTCCAGTCATGAATTTGTATGTATCTAAGACAATCGCCATGAAGCATTTATGTCTCCATGAACATATTCTCTCTCTCTCTCTCTCTCTCTCTCTCTCTCTCTCTCTCTCTCTCTGTGTACCGATTTGGTTTTCCCGCTATATTCAGAATCTGCTTAGAATTGACAGGACCATCTACTCTATCGCTTTTAGTCATATTTCTGCAGTTTTGCTTCATTCAACGATGCCAGAGAAAACAACAGAAAAATAGTCCAGCTGCCTCGTGTACAGCTGATCCTATCACTGGGATGTACAGGCAATTTCATAGAGCTTTGGTTTTCCGTCAAGTACAATGGATTTCATGACGTTTCCTTACTTGTTAAAGGTTCTTTATAGAGCGCGCGAATAACCACTATTTGAAATTAATATTGTACACTAACTGAACCTTAGCGTGGAGATACGGTTCATATAAATGCTACATTATACAAGTTTTGTTTGTTGTTATTGCTTTTTTTTATATTATTACTGTAATGCCATGCATGAGTAAGATTGATACACAAATACAAATCATACTTCTTAGACATAAATCACAATTATTATGCATTCAACATTTCATTCAAGCTTTTGCAAAAAGAAAAGGTAAAATCATAAAAGATTTTACACATTGAACATGCCACTTCTATGACCTCATTCCCTCTTTCTTTCTTTCTTTCTTTCTCATTCTTAGGAGACGTTAGGACAATAATGACATAAATTATTATTGCTAGCTTGTGGTCTTCGTTGCACGAAGCATCAAAACATGGCAAATGGAGACAAGACAAGCAACAAAAGAGAGAAGAATCCGAGAGATGGAGACATCCATAGATGCTAAATGTGAGTGAAGATGATGGGAATGTTGAAGGGCATGAAGAATCATTGACCTTTATCAAAAGAAATCATGTTGTCATATCATACACATTTGTATTATAAAGCTCATGTAAAGTATTTCTCTTGTGTAATTCAAAAGAAATCATGTTCTCATATCATACACCTTTGTATTATAAAGCTCATGTAAAGCATTTCTCTTGTGTAATTCTCTGAAGGAAGATTTTTTTCTAAGATAAAACTTGAGCTTATGATAGGACATGCTTCTTGGTTGTGGTGAAGTCTAGGACTAAGGATGCTATGCAGTGAGCTTCAACGATGAATGCCTTATAAGTGTGAATGGTACCTATTTGCTTTTCTTTTGATTTTATCGATCCACTTAGCACCAATTGCTTTCTTACCATTTGGTAACTCAAAAAAATTTCCATGTTTGATTCTTATTAATAGAATCAATCTCCATTCAGATTGCTTTCTTCCAAATATGATTTTGTGGGTGCATCTTTGACACTAGCATGTTTAGTATGTCTCATATTTCTTTGTCTAACTTCTAGTACTTCGCCACTATCTCGTACAATTTGAAAGAACCATTTTGGAAGATTCTTGTTCAACATGTTCTCCTTCTTTTTCTTCTAGAGATCTTGAGGTTTCTCCAGCTTCATAAGTTGGTATGCTAAGAAGTGGTATAGGTATAGAAGGAGATGATGATGTAGATAGTGGTGGCATAGGAGATACAACTCTCTCTTTACCTCTATTAATTGAAGCCTTTGGGGTTTTAGAAGGTTGATCACCCCTTTGGTATGAATAAAAACGGATTTGATGGCTTGTACATTGAGCTTACCATGATCCTTCTCACTACGCACATAAGTTGGAGATCCAAAAACTTTGAAATAATTCACAGTTGGTTTCTTACCATAATAAGCTTCATAAGGTGTGATAACCCTTAAAGCTTTTTCAAAAAATTGATTAAGAATGTGATTAGCTATACGTATTGCATTAAACCAAAATTTTAGTGAAAATTTCTTTGAGGACATCATACTAAACATCATTTCAATAAGTGTCCTATTCTTTCTCTTTGCCACACCATTATATTCTAGAATATAGGCAATAGTGAGCTGATGAGAGATACCTTTGTCTTCAAGAAAAAGACTGGAAGTCTTTAGGTAAATACTCTCCTTGTCTATCACTTCTCAAAATATGAATTTTAGACTCACTTCCATTTTCCACCATAACTGAGAACTTCTTAAAGGTTGGAAAGACTTCTTACTTTTCTTTTACACCATATAGCCAAGAATAGTTTGAAAAATTCTCAATGAATGTTACAAAATACATGAATCCTTGAATGGAAGTTGCTTTCATAGATCCATTAACATTTGGACATATGATATGCAATTTTCTAGTAGCTATGATGTATCCACGCTTCTTGAATGGTAGCCTGCGAAGCTTTCCTTCAAGACATCCTATTCTGCATCATCTAGTAAAGCAAAAGTGGGAAGATTCTACACCATAACTTGCTTTGATGTGCTTGAGAGATGTGTAACACATATCTAGTATGCCATAGCTTCATGTTCTACCTAGGTATAGAAGACCTAGCAACATTACTATGACTAATTTTGGACAAAACAAACATTTTACTTCTGTTTTCACCTTGTAAAGGGTTCCTCATTGGGTGTGAGGATCTAGCATGAATATTTCTTAAAAATGACTTTATAACCATATGATAAGGAGGTGGAAATGGACAATAGATTCTTCTTCATTTTTGAAACATAAAGAACATTAGAAATAATGAAATTCCCACTTGCCTTTAAGCTAACTTCTCAAATAACTACAACATCCAAATCATGACCATGTGCAATGGTTATCATTCTTCTTGTAGAGTTAGTAGGGGTAGAAGATACCTTCTTGCAATCAATCGTATGCTTAGTAACTCCAAAATAAAAAATCCAAGGATTTTCAAAGATTGCATATAATGCCGCTTGATCAAAAGCTATTTCTTCAATACTGTCACATATTAACATTGTTGGTGCAAACATTAATATCACTTATTATGCAAGACTAAAGCAGTGTGCAGGATTGGGGTGTAATACCCGTCCTGTTTAAATCTCACAGGTTCATAGTGAATCATAAAAAGGTCCTACTTTCATTTTTTGCCCGACATTTCTCATAGTATGAATGAAAAGGAAGAGAATGTCTTTTGGGAACTTACATAATTGAATTTCTTCCTTATTCTAAAGGATCTTTTATTAAATTTTAGGATCTTAAATTTATCAATCAAATATTAAAAATTGGTTAGATATTTATTAAGATGTAGAAAGTTTCGTTTACTGGGTTGCTCCTTGGTTGTCAACTATGCATTTCTTTGAACTTTGATCACTAATTGTAGGAATTCCAAATCTCAAAATCATTTTTATTTAGCATCCAACTTGATTCTTTAATGGTTTCATAGATTTTTGCCCTTCTTTTTTGTGTTTGATCGTTAAAATATTTATTTCAACTTTTTGAGAAAGAATTGTGATGGAAATTAATCTAATGTTAGCAATTTCAAATGCGGTAATGAATTGTGGACAAAAATGCTACTTGAAACGTGATTGTACGTCCTATCTGATTTCTCGTTGGCCCTTCATGCAAATTTACTTACATCAGTTACATTTAATGTATTTATTTGGTGAAGATAAATACACTCTAGCTACTCAAATGTATCACACATGTACTCTCTAAGTTATGAAGCTTTTGATTAGATTTATGCTATTGCTTATGTAATTTTTAAAGAAGTTATCTCTTTTCTGTAGAATATCAATGCAAATCTCACATTGTGGCGACTTGGAACATTGCCTCCTTCCTTGATTGCTTTTGATGGGCATGTGTATCCCATCAATCCTTCATGGCACATGCTTGGATTAGGGTATCAACCAAAGATGTGTTGGGGATGTAAGGGTCATGTGACCTTACCCTCATATTCATATATATACATCATATATAGAGCATTTCCTCAGGAGAGATCATTATGTGGGTTTTGAGGCTCCCACACATCTGTGCGCGTCTCTCCTTTCTTCTCTCTCCCTCCATCTCCTCCTTTCTCCTCTTGTTCCGCACACCAAAGCCCTTCATTGGTATCAGAGCATGTTGAAAGCTTGTGTGCAAGAAGCTTCAATGGAAGCTTAGGTCACAAGAGGTGAAAGTGCAGGTCGGCATCTCTCAATAGTAGTTCAGTATTTCGGCCATAACTCGAGTTAAGAAGCTTGGATTGATGCGTTTTAAAGTTCTGTGCATAGCTAACACAAAGATCTACAACTTTAGAGAAGAGTGCAGAACCTGGTTCGGAGTGCTACAGCGCTGAAAATTCGAAAAACACACACTGCTGTAGAAGACGAATCTACATTCACTAAAATAGTAGGTCCGTTTTTGGATCATAACTTGAGTTCTAAAGCTTGGAATGAGATGATTCAACTTGCTGTGTGTAGTTTGGAAAGATAGCTACAATTTTGTAGAAAAAGTTAGATTCAGATTCTCAGTCTTACATCGTCGAAATTGCAAAATACACAGCAGCAGTGTTGCAGGTGAAAGTGAAATTGACAACATGTGCTTGTTTTGTGCATATCTTGAGCTACGCACCTTCGATTGAGGTGTTCTTTATCTCCTTACGTAGTCAAAAATGAGATCTTGAAGTTTGCTGAGAGCAAAAGTTCAGATTCAGAGGTTATCACCTCTGAAACAGCAAAACATAGAGCATCACATTTTCGTCATAAGAACCCTAATTGCTCTTGGAGGTTGAATTTGCTTTGGAACTTCTTCGAGAGAGAATTTTTGGTGTGCAATCTCTTATCCTTAGAGCTTCAAGACATTGTACATGTGTGATCACTATGGTAGCTCCTCCATATGAGAATAGAGCATAATCTTGTCATGTGTTTGGCATGTGAGATGACATTGTGGTATACTCTTTTTGAGATTTATGTCATCATGAGTTCGATCATGGATGGATAGTGGCATTGTGGTCTATATCTTGCTTATGCCACTTGATTATGGATTTACTTATCAGTTGCACATCGTTGTATGAGAGTTGACATTGGATCTAGATTGATACTTGTATCTTTGTTTTCTTTGCAGGTACATGATTGCACACTTGTTTGTCACCTTGATTTGCTATTCTATTAGCAAATGTTCATTGATTTGATGTTGTGGATGGTAATTCCCACATGGTTATTTTGGTTCTAGAGTCCATTTTACAGAGGAGATGCTGCAGAAATTTCATCGGCTTTTATGCTACAAAGGAGCTCTAAAGGATGTTGAAGCTTGTGTGATAGGTTTGGATCATTGATTATCTCCATTCACTTGGAGTTGGTCACACATTGTTTGTGACAGGTTGGACCATCTTGCAAGATTTATTCTTGAGTGGGAGGTGTATTGCCATTGTATTGGCATATATTGCTATCAGTTTTTGGCATGTGTAGTTGCCACTATCTTTGGTTGGATCAGTGATAGGTGGTGACAGATTACTCATTATTCTTTGGTTATTGGTTATCTTGTTTTGATTGCTCAGTTTACAGGGGATACTCTTTCGTATTTTTCCCAGGATTCTTTCACATCTATTTGGTCACTTTGGAGACTTGATGAATAGGCTTATGCTCATGGTTTTATATGCATGCTAGATGCATGGTTATGTGACATGTGGTTCACATGGTTTCTTCTCCAGCGAGATATTTATGAGATGAGCTATGCATATGGATATGCAGGTGTGATCCTATTGAGGATATAGTACTATTTCTAGTATCTTGTTACATTTCTAGTCTCTTGGATTGCTAGCATGGTGTCTTCTCGATTTGATGGCACTGACTTTCTGAGATGGAAAGATCAGATGTGGCATACATTGGTTCGTGCAGGGTTACACATGTATATGCATAGAGATGCACAGAGACCTCGTTACATGCCCGACCACGTATGGATGGATATGGATGCATTGGCCAGCTCCATTATCCGATTACAGCTTGTGGATTCTATATATGAGTCTGTTATGTATGAGGAGACGAGTGGTGCATTATGGCAGAGACTACATGATATGTTTGCAAGTCCATTGACGTATATGAGACATAGATCATATCAACAGCTTCGGTGTTAGTATTGTGGTCATGAGGGCCATATTCAACGATGTTGCTTTAGGCGGATGTGACGATGACGTCAGAGACATGCATGTGATGCAGGTCAGGTAGTGGTTTTAGGAGAGTCTATGGTAGTTGATTATGCCAGTGATGGTGATATCACTTTCTCCTATGGTTCATCTCAGGATTCCTCTTTTTCATTGGAGAGCACACATATGGCTTGGTTACTTGATGCATTAACCAACTTTCATGTTACTCCACATCGTAAGTGGTTTTGTCGATTCTCAGGTGAGAGTCGTGGATGTGTGCACATGCCTGATGGTACGGTATATGACATTGAGTGTGCAGGAGATGTATGCCTTATGCTACCTAGTGGAACATCACTTACGCTCAGACATGTGCGATATGTGCCTTCATTCCCTATGAGCTTGATTTCAGTTAGCCAGTGATAGGAGAGCAGATGTTATGCATTCCTTGGTGAGCATCATTTTCAGTGTAGTTGGGACAGCTTATGCTTATCAGGGTGCCAGGATTGGGCACATGTATCCACTGTAGGTACTTCATGTGAGAGATAGTCTCATCTCAGTGGAGTTCAACCTTATGTGCGATGTGAGACTCGTCATGTCTCATTTTGTCTACCTACACATATGTCTGTTGACATTCATGATGCACATGTATGACATGATTTAGATGCTTAGATGGATGCACATGTAGAGCATGTTTTGGATGCTCGTGATGCTTATATAGAGAATGATTTTATTGATCATGTGGATGCGCTTATGGAGCACACTTCGGATGATCAGTTGGATGCTGTAGAGCATGATCTAGATGCTCATGTAGAGCATTATGATGATATTTGGTTAGCGTGTGATCATCACTTTGATGTTGGTGTTGATGTTGTGCAGTTAGCTCATGTGGAGCATGATGATACACTTGGTGTGGTAGAGTAGGATAGCTCTTATGATACACAGTGTATGTCAGAGCGTATTAGTTCTCACGGTGCACAACCCGACACATCCTTGGTTGATAGGATGACTGATTTAGATGTTGATGAGTCAGCGATCATGCAATCATTCTTGGATTCGCTCATGCCAGATGTTGACATAGATATGTCAGGACATGTTGGTCTTGATGATGGTGCTTTGGATGCCTTGGATATAGGCATGGCTGATATACTTAGGTTAGCCACTTCATTTCAAGTTTAACTTGCTTATCAGGGCCATAAATAGAGCCTCTAACCTTATGGAATTCATCCAAATTTTGAAGTTTGGGAACTATTTCTCTATAATGAGAAACGTACAAGGGGAGGGGATGCCCTCATTGAAGGACCTTGTTCACTCTTCCCAATTGCATTCATTCTCATTCTCCAGGAAAAAGTATTTTTTGAAGAGTTTTTCAAATTGATTCTAAGCCATAGGAATCTTGTAGGACTCCTTCACTCATCCAACACTTGTAGGATTTCGGCCCAAGGGATAAGCTATTCTTAAGAATTGGTAAGTTTCAAGGGTATTTTTCAATTGATGCATGTCTTGCCGCTTCTCTAAAAAGGTCAAGACTACATCTTTATTTTATCATTGTCTTCCCCTAAGAACTATGCTGGTTTTAAGTCTTTTGCAAAATAAGGACTTCTAGACCTTAGGGAAGTAGGTTGAGGATCTTATATCAAATCCTCGGTTCTATTCTTAAGTGATAAATTGCTTTGGATGGCTAAAGGAGCATCCAGTCCTTTACTCGTCATTGGGTTCCTTGGTTGAATCAACAAAGAAACCATATGAGCGGTCCCCATTTTAGTTTGGATTTCTTTTATGATGAACATATCTTCTTGGATATTGTTCATCTTTTTGTCCAAACTGTTGAGCTCTTGATATATATTGTTGTTCTAGACAAGGGAAACCACCATGTCAAGAAGTTCCACTCCTTAATTGTCAATATGTGGAAGAGATAGGATGATATGAAGATCATGAATGAGTGATGTGCACAAGGATGAAGGTGAAAAGCACACTAGTGCAAACACATACATAGACACACAGATGGAAGAAACAATAGGAGCAGCAATAGAAGGGAAAAAAACTATCTTGCATTACTCAATCTCTCTTACAAGTTTGCTCTTGACACTTATTAGCTAACCCCAAAAATGAGCTCTCTAGCTCATTTTTTTATAGTTTCTCACTAGCTTTGGCCCTGTTCGGACCTAGAGTCCGACCTAGTTAAAAGACAGGTTCCAAGACTTGTTTGATGGTTCAAACAAAGTCTAAAAATTATGAAAATTGGTATTCAAGTTCTACTTAGGCTCCTCAAGCTAAACGAATCCTCTACTTGTACAAAATGGAGCATCCCATGACAGAATTGTATGTTTCTATGTTACAAGGATTAGTGATTAGAATCAATATAAGTGTTTCAATCAAAGATTGATCATTAATGAATCTTGAAAAATTAATGAAGTGGTCCCCCTCTGACCTCCATATACCACTTCTTGCATGCTTCCTCTGTGCCAATGCTTCTGGTTGCTGCTACTGCCAACCACCCCCTCCCTCTCACCTCTGCCATCCCCAATAGATCCTTGTTGCAGGGAGTGATCAATGTAGTTCTGGAGTAGACCGTGCACCAGGGAGTGTTCATTAATGTGTAAGCCTTTTCCCAGATCTGCTTCAAGTTTGTTCTTGTGTATGGCTTGAGGCATATCTTGTGGTGGGAATGTGTAGTGAGTGGAGTGCACCATTTGCTCACAAGCAAAAAGTTGGGGCAGATGGGTAGGTAGGTTGATGAAGGCTTTGGAGTTGTATACCCAGAATCCCGTGTTGAACATTTCTTCAAATTTTAATTTGTAATAGGGAAGTAAGTATTTAATTTGGTAGTGCCAAGCATATAAAACCTTCAAGGATGGCATGGTGCTCCTATCATACACCAAATCTCCATTACCATGCTCAAACCTTGGGGTAGACATGTGGGGCACTCTCAACACTGCAGAAGGCTTTGAATGTTGTCTGCATGAGATCAAATATTTTTTTGACATTTGGGTAGCTATATCTATCATACATTTCAATCATGGTATCAAGTGTCGTATGGTCACGATCATGTATGCGACTATTGGGGGACATTGTGGTGGTGCAAAATAGGGATTGTTTAACCAATCATGGCATTGTTTATTGTTTTGAACTTGATGGCAAATGTGTCCTAGGTCGATGACAACGAACAGGGCCATAACATGGGTTGTAAAGTATATGTAATGGTGCCTTTGACCAGGTGTACATCATCTCAGGATATTCTTGTGGTAATTACTTCCTCAATTTTTCTAAAATATAGTTCCTTTAGTTGCACATGGAGGAAGGTCATCTGGCTGAAATTGAGTTGCATGTGTGAGTTTCTTTCCTATTATGTGCTCTATTGTGAGATTATGTTATGTTAGGTACATGAAGTATGCTTTATAATGCAACTCATTTATTGAGATGTACCTACGTGGTGCTAGTTCTGTAAAATAGGGAGACTAGAGAGTAGTCTCTTTGATGGTGGCCATGGCTTGTAATTGTGCCTTGATTTTGGCCGAGTGTTTTTTCCCCAATGCCTCCAGTGGTTTCATCCATGCTGGTGGTGGGAGTTCGAACGTGTCTTGTCCTTCTTTAGTGACTCGCCCACCACTGATTGGTTGAGGTTTATATTCTTCTTCAAAAGTGGGTTCAACTAGTATGGTCACAGTCTCTTTAGCCTTAGGTAGGTCAGCTGGGAGTCTAGCCATGTGATTGCAAGTTATTTAGTCAACTGATTTTGTAATTCGATGACCTGCGCCCATAATGTGTGTAGTTCCTTAAGTACCTCACGCAATGTTGTAGCATGGGTGGTTTGTGTTACAGGTTGTTCTTGTAACCGCAATGCAGTGTAGTCATTTTGTAGTGTATTGCATTCTTTTGATAGACAACCATAGTCCTTTGATAATCGAGTGTGGTCTTCAAGGAGAACTTTGATGGTTTTGGAAGCGAGAGCTTTGAAGCGGCTTGGGCTGAGTGGCTCTTCTAGATGGTCCATAATAGCTTTGAAATTCTCTCGATTTTGCTCTTGGAGACGCTAATTTTCCTCTTTTGCTGCTACGAGATGACAGTGGAGGAGTCCCATATTTTGTGTGAGTTGAGCATTGCATGTTATCTTTGGCGAAGTTGGTCCTCAATCTCTACAAGTGCGTCTTTTTCTCTCTACTCTAGTTCAAGCTCCATGGTATGATAAGACTCCTTAAGCTCTTGATAGCATGCATTGAGAGAAGCATTCTCGATAGTTAGGGAATTTAGATTCATTTAGAGCTGATTTGTGGTTTGTTGGAGCACATGGTATTGCTATCCCAAGGAGGAAAACTCTTCCCTAACTTGATTCATACGATTAAACATCTATTGAATAACATTGTTGATAATTGATGATGAAAATGATGAAGACAAATGCATGGTGGTATGTTGTTGAGAGTGAGATGCAGAGGGGAAGGGAAGGGGATGGGACGGTGTTGATGCGGAAGTGAAAGTGGAAATGTGCATGGCTGAAGGTGGTGTGGTGATTGGTGTGTGTTGGGTGGTGAGTGAAGTGGAAGTCATGGGTGGCAGTGCTATGGAAGGTGAAATGTCCATGTCACTAGACGTGTGTTCTATTGTGCTTATGGTGTATAGTGGTGTGATGGTGTGTGATTGTGCTTGTGGCAACAAATTAATTATAGGGGTAGATGATTGACATAACATCAGGGGTTTGTATGGGGGCAATCAAGAAGGAGAGGGTTGGTTAAGTGTGTGGGTCATGGAGTGGAGAAGGGAAGATAGGTTGGCAGGATTAAGAGGGCTGAATGTTGGGAATATTATGGTGGGTGGTATGAGGAAGGGATTTTGTGAGGTTGATGGTAAGTTTAGTGGAAGGGGTTGTGGTGAGGTATGTAATAGAGTAACTTATGATCTTAGGGTCCGACCGGTTCAGACAAATCTGAAATCGGACACTGTTTGGTCACCCATGTGTATGACCAAAGATCTCGAGTCTAGACTTACTAGAAGATCATTTACTCTTGTAACCAAGTGATCCACTTAGCATAGTGGTTAAGACTCAAGGATGTGAAGGAGGAGGTCTTGAGTTCAAACCCAAGACCTCCTCTAGGGAACTGCCTGCTTAGGCACATGGATACTAAGCATCCACGTCTGAGCCATGTAACTACATGTGCTCCAAGTGTCCCAGTTAACAGGCAGTTCCCTAGAGAGAGCTATATATAGAGGCATTTGGTTGGGAGGAGAGTCATCTCTTTAGCATGTGGCGGTCGTAATCTTGCATTGGTATCAGAGCTCAAGGTTGAGCTTTCATGGAGACCTTGATGAGATTTCACCATCTACATGCTCTTGATTTGTAGAATACTCATTCTCCTTCTTGAGTGCCTTTCTTACGAAGTGAAACAAACGAAGACATGCTTTCTTTCGATTATCTCGTTATTTCGATGCCTTGGTGTGCTGAGAATACATAGTCCAAAAAAGTCGAATCTTCTTGGTGGGCATGCACGCGATGAGTTTTGAACTCATCACCTATTGCTTATAGGTGTATTACTGTAGCCAAAGCATTGGATGTCTTACTGTTTTGTGTCTTTATTGGAGATGATTGCAGAAGAATCATGTTTTGTTCTTTCTCAAAATGATAGAGGTACTGAGTGTGAATAGGCCACAGGAATTGAATTTCCAATCTTATTCACCAAGGGAATCTCTTCTATACACGATATTAAATGGTGCTGATGATCCTCTTGCATTTTGATTTTATTATATCTTCTATCCCGCTGCTGTAGAAGCTCACTGAGGGAATCTCTTCTATCCACGAGATTAAACGGTGTTGGTGATCCTCTTGCATTTCGATTTTGTTATATCTTATATCCCGCTGCTGTAGAAGCTCATAGAGCAGAAGCAAAAGAAAATTCTACAGGTGACCACAATGGGATTCATATAATTGTATTAATGCTGTTCACAGAAGTCTGCAGAATTTTGAAGATTACTTTTGTTCTCTTTCATTGTCATCTTTGCGGATTCAGCCACTCACGGGTGCAACTGCAGAGGCGGAGGCATTCAACTTTGCATGTTCATGTTTTGGCATGTTGAAGAACTATCACAAAAGAGAAGAGCTTTCGCTTTGATGTTTTCACGCTGCTGTGAGCAAAAGGAAAATTTCACATTCCTCCTTCAGTGCTGCAGCTAGGAATCTAATCCAGAACCTCAAGCTAGAGGTTGCAAAAGAGGATGTCTATATGCAGATGGTGGCACAAATCTTCTATCTGCGAGAACAAATGGTGGTGTTGTGACTATGTTCGTGCTTAATTTTCTTATAGCCTCTTGCTTCCACACTACAGAAGCTCGTACCACAAGCAAAAGTAGGGAATAGATTTTCACTGTGTTGTGTTTTGGGCTCGAACTCGTGCCCCAACTCCAGGGCATATCCCTCTATCCACAAGCGAGATCAGAGTCCATGACACTCCTTTGTATGATGTTATTATAAATTAGTAAACCTGCTGCAAAATTTGGCAGATCGCAATAAAAGAGGGGGATTTTATCCATATCGAGTATCGTGCGTAACAGAGATTGATCTCCTGACATTGATATGCAAGGAAGTCCGCCTATCCTCGATGCCAATCTTCAATTGGATCTCTTGTTGAGATGCCAAATATTACTGAGAAAAGCATTCCATGGCATCTGGGAACCCACGCCACTGGTGTACAAGACAGAGGAGTTAGCCATGAGTAGTGTGTGCACTTCAGATCTGAAAATCTGATGGTTTTTTATACTATTCCGAGCTGAAGGAAGTGGGGAATCAAACTTGTCTCCACAGCCTCAAGGACGTGCAAGCTAGCCATGAACCCATAGCTCTCTTGATTACAAATTCTTTAGGGCTCTTAAAAATTGACTTTATAGTTTGCCACTACATAGGATAAAATCATGGAGTTCTATGAGTAAAGAGAGACAAAGGCTTGTCTAATAGTAAGGAGATCCCAAAGTAGCTACGATGCATGGACCAAAGAATGGAGAATGGCTTTTCCTTTGGAAAATGGAAGGACGTAGCTAATTGGGAGATAAGTATTTTCCAAGTTGATGTTTTCATTTCAATATTTGCTTTGCTCTATGCTTTCATATAGAATGCATTGCTATTATAATTGTAGTAGGTAAAGAATGTTCAATTATGAAAGCAAAATAGAAGAGCATCGAAGTATGGAAATACTTATCAAGTATAAGCATGCATCTACAAAAGAATGTTGGTGCATTTCTCCTTTCCAAAGAATGTTTTCATGCACAAAACACATTTTCTTCTTGCTTGAAAAAGATACTTAATGCTCAAGTGTATGCACATGAACGGTTATATCTTTTTAAAAGCTAGCACGTAGAATGTTTGTGCATGGATGATTGGGAATATGCATTTTCAAGCTCAAGAATTGCTTGATTTAAGTTTTGTTGCATGGAGAATGCAAACACATGCATGCAAGAACATGCATTTACACATGCATGATTTTTTATTAAGTAGTTGAATACTTATACTTTCTTTTCATTACCTCCTTTTTATAACTCAAATTAGATAGTTAGGAAAAATAGCAAACTAGGTAGTTGCAAGGCTCCTGGATACCATGCAACTCAAGTAGCTAGTTTGTTTTTCCCAAACGTGATAATTAGGTATCACAATTTAGGAGTCTTGATTAAGAAAAGTATGCCCTTCGAAAGTCAAGTGTTCAATTTTCTTGTTCATTGGAATGGCAAGAAAATAGGGTTGATTGAAAATTTCCATGTTGACTCTAAGTTTAGGAAAACTTAGAGAATCCTAACAACAAGCCTAGATGTAGTCGTTAGCTTGGATTTGAGAAATCATGCATCCAAAGTAGGTTGATAAAGTTTCCTCTGGAAGATTTATCTGACTCTATTCCAAGACGTGGTAAGAATCAAATAAAATCACAAGGAACTTAAATCAATTGAACTTTCAAGTTCAAAGGATGAAAAAAATCATGGAACTATTGAAGTTTTTTTGTTTGATTTCATTGTGATGAGTGATGAACCTCAAAGAGGTGAATAAACTTTAGCATCACTTGAACTTTAGTGTTCAATAGTTGGATGCTAGGTTCCATGACTGCACCTCTAGTCAAGATGTAGAGTTTTCAAAAAGCATGGAAACTTTATTAAGTAATTTTTTGAGGATGAGAAAAGTATGCTTGGTTTTGTTTAAGCTAATTAGGTCTTAAAGAAGAAGTGAACGTAATCTTTGGGAATCAAGATATTTCCTAAAAGATACATCAAAGTAATCTTTGGGAATTAAGTTACATCCTAAACATAAGCCAATAAAATGAAATAGTTTGGTTAACTATTTCATTAGTTAAAAAGAAATATCTTTTGGACAAGCAATAAAGCTTTAAGTCTTGGTCTTGTCCACAAGTCAATAATTTCTTTTGAAGATCATTCCAGTAAAGCAAAAGATTCCAAGATGAATCATTGGCTTAGTACTACTTGATTGCTTGGCAGGAGTCTAAAGTTCTTGAAAGAAAATCTCCCTAGATATGAGACTAGAATCTTTCAAGTAAGTTTAATAGCAAGTAGTTCCTAGTGATTCCCAAAACCATTGGTATTGGTACTTAAGTCCAAATATTGACATAACCTAAAGTTATATCAAAGATTCTTAGCTTTGGAATCTAAGAGGCATTAGTGTATGCTTGGACTTAAGTTGAGGAAAAGATCTCGAAAATCCCATGGGTAAGCAAAGAAGCTTTTAAAAGATCAAGAGATCTTACAGATAAAGACTAAGTCTTTATTCTAGTCACAAGGTCAACCAGACTTGATCAAGCTTGGCCATGATTGTCCAAGAATGTGCGATTAGAACTACTCTGTAGATTGCACAAGCATTCTGCCTTCTCTTTCACTATGTGGGGGCAGGGGTTGCCTTCTATTGAGTGGGGGTGGTTAGGGATCTTGAGCTGTATCACATGCTATTGGCTCGCTACCCCAAATTGAAGGGATCATTTTCTAAGATTTAAGTCCACTTAGTGGTCGTATATCCAATCTTGGCCTAGAACCAAAGGTTTTCGTAGGTCATCATCATGACACACTAGGAGCTTCACCATCAATGAGGATCAAAATTTCCACCTCACCCATGCAAGGAGTTCCCATGCCTCATATCCCTATGAGGTATGCCTCAACAAGACTCATTTTGAGTCCCATGTCTTGATAGTGAGATCGCCTAATTGCACTAGTTGTAGCTCAATCAATTAGAGACCTAATCTCCTTGGGAGTGGTGCCTTGCCCTAGCAAAACTGTAATGAATTGTCTCCTATCCACTATGATAGGGTGAGAAATTGAGTTTGTTTGACACATTGCCATAGGATATCTAGGGGCTTCTCCATTGGTACAGGGAGTGATGTGGAGATATTCTTATAATTGACTATCGAGTTCCCCCCTAGTCCATGTCTTACTTAATTTCATACATTTGATCTAGGGCTTCTGCCTGAGCTTCCTCTCTTATTTTTTATTCTTCATCCTTGTGCTTCTTTGCCAGAGTGAGTCATCTAAGCATATCCTTAGTCAGAGGTTCTTGGTAAAGCTTGACTCTATAGCCACTAATATAATTAGGCATTATCTCCCCTTCTAGGGTGGCTAACTGTACTGCTCCACTTGTTGAAAGTCTATTTATAATCATAGGTCCATAACTACATTTCTCTAATTTTTGAGTGTGTTTCTTCAGCATATAGACTAGGAGTAAATCTCTGACGTGCATCAAAATAGGTTTTTTTGTCTCTTCTTGGCTACACATATTCCTGCTACTTTTCTTAACCTAGTCTCCCCTAATCGTTTTAAGTCCATGTTCCTGGATGATAACTGATGGCCAATCCATTGATGCTCTTGTGCAACCTTAAGGGTGGTGTAACAAGTCTCCTAAACTTGAGTCACAATCTCACACAGAATAATGGGTTTCGACACCACAAGATATAAAGAAGGCAAACAGAGTATACGTAGAACAAGAAGAGAGAGAATTTTATTATTTGTGCAGATTTACAAGTAGTTCTGATCTGCATTACAAAATCTATCAGATTGCTTCAATGTGAAGCCTCATCCACCCGACCACCCCTGAGCTGATCTCAATCCCAATCTCAATCACAATCACAATCTCAATCCCAATCTCAATCACAATCACAATCTCAATCTCAATCTCAATCTCAATCTCAATCTCAATCGCAATTCCAGAAGCCGAAAAATGATCGTAATGATTGTACGACCATCATCCTTTTCTATCTCTCAGTCTTCGTCTTTTTGGGATCTCCGCCTTTCGCCAGCGCACGACCAATCACGCCTTCCTAGACCCGCACTTTTAGAATCTGCATGCTCCAAGATAGCGTCTTTTCGCATGTCTCATGCAAGACTTCCGGACCACCCATGCATCTACTTTTCATGTCCACCATCAAGAATCGTACCTGCAAAAATAGAGGTAATCTCTGCAACGCACTCACACACACGTCAATCACCCAAAAATAACCCATATACCCATGTGCGTTTTCTAAATCTGCGAACATGAATAAGATGAATCAATGAAGGCTTCTCTCTTTTTTTTTTTTTTTTTTTAATGTTGGAAAACGGCACTTTTCAAAACCCTGTAACTCAAAAACAGTGAGGAATCAGCTTGAGCTTGTGAGAGACAAAAATATTCAGTTCTTAAATCTGTACAATAATGTTAGAGACGCCTCAGGTCCAAATTTGCTTCCAGATATCACTTTTGGGTCCTGCAAAATTGAAAATTCTAGAGAGAGATGAAAAAACATGAAAAATCTCTTCATTAACCTATCTTCATGGAACCAAATGAGACATAAAACATAGGAACTACAAAAAATTCAATCAAGTAAAGTTTTTCTACTAAGAATATTCTACCTTTCTCTCATACAACACTTTTTCAGATTCCTTCATCTTCATGCTCGAAATTAACATACAAATTTCATGCAACAACTTTCTAGAGAGAGAATGTAAAAACTTATTGCTACAAAATTTTGCAAACATGATCAAAATATCCTAAAAATTTTCATTATTACCTACACATCTTTTTTTTTTTCCAGGTGGAAAATCAACGTGGCATCTTACAATTCTTCCCCTCTTTAAAAAAACTCTGTCCTCAGAGTTGGAAAGAAGGATAATGTTCCATAAACTCATCTAAACCAACCCATGTTGAATCTTCAATAGGATATGCAAACCACTTTACTAAAATTTCTACTATTTCACGATTCCTAGATGTCTAACTCTCCTATCCAATATAACTTCTGGTTCAAGTTCAAAAGTGGCATCTTCCTTCAACTTAGATTTGTCCTGCAAAACATGATCAGCATTAGGAACATACTTTTTAAGTAATCCAACATGGAAGACTAGATGAATTTTCAAAGTATTAGGTAGGTCAAGTAAATATGCAACAGAACCAATTTTCTTTAAGATTTTGAAAGGACCAGCATAACGAGGAGACAATCGACGATCTTTGCCTAAAACCAGATTTGATTTAGAAGGACTCACTTTCAAAAAAACCAGATCATTTGTTCTAAATTCCAAGGGCCTCTTTTTGAGATCATGATATAATTTCTGACGTTTCTGTGCATCTTTCATGTTTTTCCTTACCTTATTTAGCTCCAAATCCATGTTTTCAAGCATCTGTTTGGATATTTCAACCTGATTCTGTGAATTAAAAAGTGAATGCGGCAGCAAGCAATTATAACCATACATTGCTTCAAAAGGTGTCATCTTAATAGAGGAATGCCATGCACTATTATATGCATACTCAACCAAGGGCAAATATTCAGTCCAATTGTTTTGCTTATCATTCACATACATGCGTAACATATCCTCAAGCACCCTGTTAACCCTCTTGGTCTCACCATCAGTTTGAGGATGAAATGCAGTACTCATGTGTAATTCTGTTCCTATGGATTGAAATGTTGCTTTCCAAAAATTAGATGTGAACCTTGCATCCCTATCAGAAATTATACTTTTGGTTATACCATGTAACCTAAAAATTTCTTTTATGAAAAGTTTAGCAACATGCAAAGCTGTATCAGTTTTCCTCATGGGAAGAAAACGTGCCATCTTTGTAAGACGGTCCACGACAATAAAGATGGTATCATGCCCACTTCTGGTCACAGGCAACTTTGTTATGAAATCCATAGAGATGGATTCCCATTTTTGATCAGGCACATCTAATGGTTGTAACATGCTAGGACTCCTTTTAAATTCGGCCTTAACTTGTTGACATTTTAAACATTCTTCGACATACCTCTTAATATCATATTTCATACGTGGCCAGTAATATGAAGCTTTCACTTTTGCATAAGTTCTAGAAAAACCAGGGTGTGCAGAGAAAGGTGCATCATGACAGTCATGCAGGATCTTTTCTTTCAAAACAGATTCTGAAGAAATACATAAACGAGAATTACAATACAAATCATTATTTCTCAAATGAAATTTTCCCTGAAACATAGAACCTGGATTCATACCCAAAAATTCCAAGATTGCTGCATAAAATAAATCTTCTTTTAATTCTTTTCCAATATCAAAATCAGAGGATAAAATAGAAATTGAACTGCATAGGGGTTTACGACTCAAAGCATCGGCCACCTTGTTTTCTTTTCCTGCTAAGTATTTAATATCAAAATCATATTCACTTAGCAATTGGATCCATCGTTTTTGTCTATTGTTAAGTAAAGGTTGAGTAAATATGTATTTAAGGCTCTGATGATCTGTTCTTAATTCAAACTTTACTCCTAGCAATAAGTGTCTCCAATGTTTAAGTGCATGAACAACTGCAAGCATTTCTAAGTCATGTGTTGTATAATTTAGTTCATGTTTCCTTAATTTCCTTGACTCATAAGCCACTACCCTCCCTTCTTGTGAAAGAACGCATCCGATTTGGCTTCCACTAGCATCACATGCAACAATAAAAGGCTTCCCTAACTCATGTATCTTTAGCACACAATTTTCGATAACTTTCTGTTTTAATTCGTCAAACGCCTTTTGACACTCATCGTTCCATGTGAACTCTCTATTTTTCTTTGTCAATTCTGTAAGAGGATTTGCAATTCGAGAAAACTCCCTAATGTGTGCCCTCTTATATTGTGCCAAACCAAGGAAGCTTCTCACATACCTCACACATTTGGGTGTAGGCCAGTCAACTATGCTTTTAACTTTCTCAGGATCTATATGAATCCCTTCCTTAGAAACAACTCTCCCCAAATAAGTCACTTCCCCTTTTGCAAAAAAACATTTACTCATCTTACCATATAGTTTATGCTCTCTTAGTTTTTGTAAAGTCTTCCTGAGATGCAATGCATGTTCATCATCATCCTTAGAATACACAAAAATATCGTCAAGAAAAACTAATATAAATTCATCGAGATATTCATGAAACACATTATTCATCAAACACATAAATGTTGCAGGAGCATTTGTTAATCCAAAAGGCAAAACTGTGAACTCGTAATGACCATATCGTGTTCTAAAAGCGGTTTTGGGTATGTCCTCAGACTTTACTCTAATTTGATGATGTTATACCTTATGGAATATGTTGAACAATGCATTGTTGGATTGAAATATAGAATAGCCAAATGCATTGTTGGATTGACATATAGAATAGCCAATGCATTGTTGGATTCTAACATGGAATATGTTGAACACTGCATTATAATTGTTAGAGTGTTGAATGATTTTATCAACTGAGGTCAGTTGCTTGTCAACTGAGAGGCATGTTGTATATTATTGAACAATGTATTGTTAAAGTGTTATATTATTAATGTATTAATATGTTTTTGATGTTTCTGTTATAGCAGCTAAAGGTTCGTGAGGAGCGTGCAAGGCGTGAAAGGGAGCACATCAATAATCCGAATAATTATTATTTAGCTTGTAAATAAACCTGCGTAGAAGGTTCTATTGTTAAAAAAGTAATGATTAGCATAAGGATCATTGTAGACCGTAGTTTCTGTTATTGAAAGCAATGGCTTTCTGTAAAAGTTATCAACTTTTAGTTTCACGCTTGCTTTTCAAAGCCGCCCTCTTGTAACCACTCTTTTCGACGTAATCAAAATTCCTATAAATACATGCACTCTGTGGACTGTCGAAACAGAGTGCATGGGGGGAGATTGCACCCAATCTTGCGTTCGGTCTCGTCTCTTGTTGCCTCTATTTTCTGTGTGTTTTTCAAAGCCGCCCTCTTGTAACCACTCTTTTCGACGTAATCAAAATTCCTATAAATACATGCACTCTGTGGACTGTCGAAACAGAGTGCATGGGGGGAGATTGCACCCAATCTTGCGTTCGGTCTCGTCTCTTGTTGCCTCTATTTTCTGTGCATCCGTAATCTCTGTATGCGCGTGAGCAAGATCCTGACAACAGTGGTATCAGAGCTCTGCACGCGTCAATACAGAGGGTTCTGTTCTCTGTTCGCGATTCTGAATTCCGATTCCATCTCCATCTCCATCTCCGTCTTCGTCTTCGGTTTCAGTTTCTGTTTCGGTTTCAGTTTCTGTTTCTGTTCCTGTTCCTGTCCCTGTTCCTATTCCAGAACCAGAACCTACATTTTCACCTACGTTTACTCCTTCGGCTTACTCTAAGGCATCGACTAAGGCGTCGACTAAGGCAATAACTTAGGCAATACATTGGCAACATTGGCACCCAAGGCTCCCTTGGCGACCGTTGGCTACACGCGAGGCAATTTTAATTTTTGAGTGGTAATAGAGAGGTTTAGAGTCCCTAAGGTAGGAGGATTTGAACCCATAACCTCCTACTTTCAAGGGAAGTACTTTGACCACTCCACCATCTCTTGGAGTTGTACTCAAGTTCTCTCTCTTTATTACTTGTGGAAGGCGCGCGCGTCGATTTCAAGATTGGACCCAAGAAAGAATCAAGTGTATCTCTCAATCCGTAGGTCGGATTGAGGCGTGTAATATACCGTTGGAAAGCTCTCAGAACAAACTTTCCAATGAGCTAGCTTGGAAGTGTGAATTCCTTCGAAATCCTTGGGTGGCACTTGATTGAGTGTTCAAGATACTAAGCAAGGTTGAGAACACGGGATCGAGACACCAAGGTTGCAAACAAGAAGGTTCAATACACCAAGGTTGAGAGCAAGGGTCCAAGAGCACCATGGAGGATTACAGTAATTCACCTCTACCTGCGACAACACTTGAACAACAACTAGAGCTCTTGCGGCATGAGCTTCAAGGAGCTCAGAACGAGATCCGACAACGTGATGAAATCCTCCAAAAGATGCAAGCTGAGGAAGACAACCTTACGAGAGTAGTAAAAGCTATTGTGTCTGCTCAATCTGATGTTACTCATTCAAAGATTGGTAATAGAAACTACCAGTTTCTACGATTTGATGGCCGAAAGGATGGGCCTTTAGTACTTTCTTGGTTGTCGCAGTTTGATGATTTTTATACCGATGAAATGTATGCTGAAAGTGACAAAGTTAAATTTGCCACTAACTATTTAGTAGGTAAAGCACAACTCTGGTGGAATGTCCTGCGGCACAGTACGGAGCGTCCAACAACTTGGAAGGCTTTTCAAGAAAACGTGAAGGATTCATTTCTTCCTCCTCAATACCATTTGCATGTTCGACGAGCATGGACGACCCTTACATGGAAGGAGGGTGATACGGTTACTACCTACACAGCGGTTCTGGCAAAATTTACTACTTGTACGAATGCTTGAAGATGTATCAGAAGATATCTTGCAGCAGAAATACGAAGATGGTTTGGAGGTGGGAATCCAAGCTAAGCTTCACACCCTACGACCTACAACCCTCAACGAGGCTATATCTTTTGCTTATGATGCAGAAAAAGAATTCCAGTCCATAACCAAGTCACTCCGTCTACAACAACCACGTCCCCGACCATTTCCTGTTAAACCTTTATTTCCTATGAAGCGTAATTTTAATGCCCCATATTACCCTAGTTTTCCTCATCCTCCACAATCCAATTACTCAACTCCACCCGTTGCTTCATCTCTCCAACCAACCAAACCACCTACCCTTCAAACTTCAGCAGTGAATGCCCAACAGAAGCGACCACGAATCACTTGTTGGAATTGTGGTAAACCTGGACATACAAAAATAAGGTGCAGATTGCAACCTCTTCATATGAAACCAGCTACAGCTCGATTGCATAACATGGAGGTCTATAATGAAGAAATTCCTCCTGTTTGGACAGAGGAATCACTGGAGAAGGACTTAAGTACCTTGGGTAACGATATCTCTCTACACTCTCTTCTTTGCATGCAGGGTACAATAAATAACAAACTAGTTAAAATTCTACATGGGGTTCACATGACTTCATTTCACATTTATTAGTACAAGAACTTAAATTACAAACGTTTCCTTCTTTGTATAAAGTGAAAGCTGCATTTCAAGGTAGTCGTTATAATGTAACACGAGAAGTGCAAGATGTTACGATTAGCATAGGTCCTTATGTTGATTCACGAACATTTTTAATTGCACCTTTGCAATCTTATGATGTTATACTAGGTATGCCTTTTCGTCACCATTATAACCCACGTATTGACTACCATACTCATATCTTTAAGTTTGCTTTCAAAGGTCAAATCATTACTTTGTCTGCACGGCATGATTTCCAGCCATTTCCATTGATTAGTCACACTCAAGTAAAGCGTGCATTTAGGAAAGGATTCAACTCATGCATTGTTTTTGTCAATGTCATCAATGATTATACTCATACACTTCCAGATGCATATAAACCTTTCATGAGTACTTATAAGGATTGTTTTATGTCTGAATATCCCTCTGAACTACCACCATCTCGAGGATCCTTTGACCATAGCATAGACTTAGTCCCTGGTAGTTCTCCTCCTCATAAAGCACCTTATAGACATGGCCCACTACATCAAAAGGAAATAGAAAATCAAGTAAAAGACCTACTACAAAAAGGACTTATAAGGCCTAGTTCTTCCCCATTTGGAGCACCAGTTCTCTTAGTAGAGAAGAAGAATAAAACTTATTGAATGTGCATTGATTATAGAGCCTTTAACAAGATCACGATCAAGAATAGATACCCTATTCCTCGAATAGATGATCTCTTAGATAAGTTACGAGGAGCTCGTGTCTTTAATAAAATTGATCTTAAATCGGGTTACCATCAGATTCGTATGACACAAAGTGATATTTTTAAGACTGCATTTAGAACTCAAAATGGCCATTATGAATTTATGGTAATGCCCTTTGGACTTACTAATGCCCCTGTTACATTTGCGCGAATGATGAACAATATTTTTCTTGATTACCAAGCTTTTGTTCTTGTATTCTTTGATGACATACTTGTTTACAGTAAGAATGATAGTGAACATGAAAAGCATCTTGAAACAGGTTTTCATTTGTTACGAGAGAACACATTTTATGCTAATCCTGAAAAGAGTTATTTCTTTCAGCGTAAGCTAGAATATTTAGGACATATTATTTCAAGTGAAGGTGTGCATGTGGATCCGAAAAAGATTAGAGTTATCATAGAATGGCCTACACCACAATCAGTCAATGATGTTCATTCTTTTCTTGGGTTGGCTAGTTTCTATAGGAAGTTTGTTCGAAATTTTTCTTATTTAGCATTGCCTCTTACTTTGTTGTTGAAAAAGAAAATAAAATTTGCATGGGGATTTACCCAACAACAGTCCTTTGACAAAATTAAACATGCACTTTCACATGCACCTGTTTTACAATTACCTGATTTTTCACAACCCTTTCATGTTGTTACTGATGCTAGCGGTTCAGGAATAGGTGCTGTTTTAATGCAAAATGACCATCCCATTGCATTTGAGAGTAGAAAGCTTAAGCCCTCAGAATAGAATTATAGTACGTATGATAAAGAACTGTTAGCAGTTGTGCATGCTTTGCGAATTTGGAAACACTATCTTATGGGCTCTGAAGTATTAATCAAAACCGATCAACAGGCTATTAAGCATTTATTAAGTCAACCCTTAATCTCTGATAGGCATCTTAAATGGGCATCATTCATTCAAAATTTCCAACCCATGATACAATATCAGCTAGGTAAAGCTAATGTCGTAGCTGATGCTCTTAGCCGTTTTCCTTTGAATTCCGTTGTTTTGAATAATATTTCTGCCATTCAAATTCATTCTTTTCAAGACATGGTTTCCACTTATGCATCTGATTTGTATTTTTCACGTGCATGGCATGACTTCAACAATGCTGCATCTTTATCTGATGAACATTATACATTTCATAATGGTTTTCTCTATTTTCAACATAGATTGTGCATAACCCAAGCTTTTAAAGATTTTGTCATTAAAGAAATGCATGAACCATCTTACATGGGTCATAGAGGCATACAAAGCACCATTTCTGCTTGCAAAGATTTCTTCTTTTGGCCACACATGTAGACATTGCACATTATGTTTCTCAATGCATTGTATGTCAGCGTATCAAACGTCATCATGGTAAACCATTTGGATTATTAATGCCACTTCCTATTCCAAATGAACCATAGGAACAAATCTCTATGGATTTTATCACAGGTCTTCCTATCACTTCATCACATAATAATATGATTTGGATAATAGTTGATAGGTTTAGTAAATATGCATATTTCATTCCATGTAGAAAAACTTTGACTGCACCTCAAGCTGCAAAATTATTCATTAAATGCATTTTTCCACATCATGGATTTCCTAAAGTAATGTTATCTGATCGTGATGTTAGGTTTTGTAATCATTTTTGGGTTGCCTTATTTCAACATTTTGGTTCTAAAATAGATTTTAGCTCTGCATTTCATCCTGAAAGTAATGGACAGAGTGAGGCTACAAATAGTACTATTCTTGATTTATTGCGTTGTTATTCATTAGATAATCCTAATAACTGGGATGAAAAATTACCATTGCTTCAATTTGCTTACAATAACACTTCACACACCACTACTGGTCGTGCACCTTTTGAAATAGTTTTTGGTAAAAAGCTTCCCACTCCCATGTCCCTCACCCAAACCGACATTCCGATGGCTGATTCTATTACTCAAGTTCACGTTTCTATACTTCATGATGTTCACGAGCACATTAGGAAAAGTCAAGAGCGATATACACGTATTATCAATACTAAACGATTAGCCAAAGAATTCAAGGAAAATGATTTTGTATGGTTGCGAATAATTAAAAGACGTCTCAAAAATATTTTGCAGCATCCCAAAATTAAACTTGCACCACGCTATTATGGACCGTTTCGCATTATAGAAAAAATTAATGATAATTCATTTCGATTAAATATTCCATCCCATTGGACTATACATAATTCTTTTCATATTAGTTTACTTAAACCCTTTAAAGGAACTTTACCACTTGCTCCACTTCTTGATGACCCTCCTTTAATTGAAGAACAATCTGAAATCTTAGTTCCTGAGAAAATCATTGATTATGATGTCACTACTACACGCACAGGTACTCAATATCATTGATATTTGGTTAAGTACAAAAATCACTCTATTGAAGAATGTCAATGGATACATAAAACACAATTAACAACTCATTATGACCACTTAATTTTTGCATATCATACACAAACACATTAATGTAACAGCTCCATGAACATTTCCATGCATGTATTTTTACATGGCACATGCCTATTTTCTTTATTCAGTGATGAAACATGTGATTGGCCATCCATGTTTATTATTATATCAACTGAGGTCAGTTGCTTGTTCAACTGAGGGGCATGTTATACCTTATGGAATATGTTGAACAATGCATTGTTGGATTGAAATATAGAATAGCCAAATGCATTGTTGGATTGACATATAGAATAGCCAATGCATTGTTGGATTCTAACATGGAATATGTTGAACACTGCATTATAATTGTTAGAGTGTTGAATGATTTTATCAACTGAGATCAGTTGCTTGTCAACTGAGAGGCATGTTATATATTATTGAACAATGTATTGTTAAAGTGTTATATTATTAATGTATTAATATGTTTTTGAGGTTTCCGTTATAGCAGCTAAAGGTTCGTGAGGAGCGTGCAAGGCGTGAAAGGGCGGACATCAATAATCCGAATAATTATTATTTAGCTTGTAAATAAACCTGCGTAGAAGGTTCTATTGTTAAAAAAGTAATGATTAGCATAAGGATCATTGTAGACCGTAGTTTCTGTTATTGAAAGCAATGGCTTTCTGTAAAAGTTATCAACTTTTAGTTTCACGCTTGCTTTTCAAAGCCGCCCTCTTGTAACCACTATTTTCGACGTAATCAAAATTCCTATAAATACATGCATTCTGTGGACTGTCGAAACAGAGTGCATGGGGGGAGATTGCACCCAATCTTGTGTTCGGTCTCGTCTCTTATTGCCTCTATTTTTTGTGTGTTTTTCTGCGTCCGTAATCTCTGTATGCGCGTGAGCAAGATCCGGACAATAGATGATATCCCGATCTTAAGTCAATTTTAGTGAATACTGTGGCACCACTCAATTGACTCAGCAGTTCATCTATGTGTGGCAGTGGATACTTGTTCTTAATGGTCTTCTTATTCAATCCCCTATAGTCAATACAAAGTCTGTATGAACCATCTTTCTTTTTCTGAAACAAAACAGGTGCTCCCCAAGGTGAAACACTAGGTCTTATCAACTCCTTCTTCAATAGATCATCCAATTGGAGCTTCAACTCTTTCAATTCATCAATATTGAACCTATAAGGTGCTCTAGAATAAGGCTCACTTCCTGAATAAAGGTCTATAGCATGGTCAATTTTCCTAGGAGGAGGCATGCCCGGTAGATCATCAGGAAATACATCTGCATACTCATCTAAAAGTTTTTTAACATATTCCGGTATTTCCTCTTCTTTCTTCTTCTCCTGAAGGTCATGCACATAAACCAAATATGTCTCACAACCCTGTCGAATACCCCTAATCAACTTTATTGCAGAAATAGGAGAAAAACTTGAATTACACTTGCCTGCAAGACGATGTTCCTTCCCTTCTATTTTCAAAGTAAGGAGATCGCTTTCACAATCAATCACGACACTATTATGAACTAACCAGTCCATTCCGATGATTACATCACATTCTCTCATTTCAATTACATGGAAGGTACCCAAAAACTTATGTTCTCCTAACATAAAATCAAGATTCTCAATACAGCCTCGAGTATAGTGTATCCTACCATTAGCCATCTGTACAGGTCTTTTAGTCTGCATCTCAATATGCAACCCTAAAGCTTCTGCCATCTTAAGTGAAAGGAAACAATTTGTACTACCTGAATCAATCAAGAAACTAACCTTACGTGAGGATATGTCCCCCATAATCCTAATCACCGATGCCCTTGAATGAGAAGAAGTTTTCATGCATTGAAGTCTAGGGCTAGAACACTTACCTTGATCATCCGCTTCCTCAATTGTCATGTTTTCTTCTTGTAGATGAGCTATCTTCGCTTGCATAGAATGGTTGATGGCCTTGTTTGGACATTCAAAAGTGCGATGTCCTTGTTCTCCACATCGAAAACAAAGTCCCAGCCTCTTAGCCCGCTCCAGGAAATCAGAATCACGTTGCCAGTGCATAACTTCTTGCTTCTTAGGTGTATCCGTTTGCTTCGGCTTTGGTCTTCCTCCTTGACCGTTAATAGAGTTAGTTGATCTCTGTCCATTTTGATTTATTGAAATAGGTCTTGGGGGTCGATGTCCTGTTGAGATAAACCTTGATTTGAATGCCTTTTTCGTGGTAAACTTCTCCATCTTCTCAAAGTTTTCTGCTTTTGCAACCGCATCAAGAAAATCTACACATCCGGACCCCTTTACTTGATAGCAAAGCTCTTCCCGCAAACCCTCAATAAACTTGCTTTTCAGCGCATCTCCAGAAACTTCTAGTGCATACTTATGTAAACGCAAAAATTTCTCCTTATATTCTTCAACAGACAAGTTATATCTATCATCCTCATGCTGCTTGAAAGAGTAGAATTCCATTTTCTTTTCCATCCGATAATGTGGAGAACAATAACGATTCTCTACTTGCTCTCGAAATTCTTTCCAGAGGATCGGACCTTCACGTGTTCTTATCTGTATATAAGATTTCCACCACAGTTTTGCGACTCCTCGCAGATGCAGAATTGCCACCTTTGCTTTTGATTCCTCACTAAATACGGGCAGGTCAAAGAAATCTTCAAGTTCCTCAATCCATGCTTCAAGATCCTCTCCAGTTTTCTTCTCACCATCAAATTCATTTAATTTTGCTCTTTTGAACACTTGCTTGAGTGCAGATTCACCTGCATCATCGTCCTCTTCAGGTTCACGTTGCCGTCTAGCTCTACGTGCGTTTGATGTGCCTGCACCATTACCACCTTCAGCATTGAGGTCCATGAAAGCATTTGCAGTAGCCTCTTTTTGTTTGTTGGATCTTTCTTTATGTAATTCTGCACTCAATCTACAGATAAGCTCCTCTTGTTCTTCTATCTTCTTCTTCAAAGCCTGCATCTTGTCCCGGAATCCAACTCTGCTCTGATACCACTTGTAACAAGTCTCCTAAACTTGAGTCACAATCTCACATAGAATAATGGGTTTCGACACCACAAGATATAAAGAAGGCAAACAGAGTATACGCAGAACAAGAAGAGAGAGAATTTTATTATCTGTGCAGATTTACAAGTAGTTCTGATCTACGTTACAAAATCTATCAGATTGCTTCAATGTGAAGCCTCATCCACCCGACCACCCCCGAGCTGATCTCAATCCCAATCTCAATCACAATCACAATCTCAATCCCAATCTCAATCACAATCACAATCTCAATCTCAATCTCAATCTCAATCTCAATCGCAATTCCAGAAGCCGAAAAACGATCGTAATGACTGTACGACCATCATCCTTTTCTATCTCTCAGTCTTCGTCTTTTTGGGATCTCCACCTTTTTCCAGCGCACGACCAATCACGCCTTCCTAGACCCACACTTTTAGAATCTGCATGCTCCAAGATAGCGTCTTTTCGCATGTCTCATGCAAGACTTCCGGACCACCCATGCATCTACTTTTCATGTCCACCATCAAGAATCGTACCTGCAAAAATAGAGTTAATCCCTGCAACGCACTCACACACATGTCAATCACCCAAAAATAACCCATATACCCATGTGCGTTTTCTAAATCCGCGAACATGAATAAGATGAATGAATGAAGGCTTCTCTTTTTTTTTTTTTTTTTGAAGTGTTGGAAAACGGCACTTTTCAAAACCCTGTAACTCAAAAACAGTGAGGAATCAGCTTGAGCTTGTGAGAGACAAAAATATTCAGTTCTTAAATCTGTACAATAATGTTAGAGACGCCTCAGGTCCAAATCTGCTTCCAGATATCACTTTTGGGCCCTGCAAAATCGAAAATTCTAGAGAGATGAAAAAACATGAAAAATCTCTTCATTAACCTATCTTCATGGAACCAAATGAGACATAAAACATAGGAACTACAAAAAATTCAATCCGGTAAAGTTTTTCTACTAAGAATACTCTACCTTTCTCTCATACAACACTTTTTCAGATTCCTTCATCTTCATGCTCGAAATTAACATACAAATTTCATGCAACAACTTTCTAGAGAGAGAATGTAAAACCTTATTGCTACAAAATTTTGCAGACATGATCAAAATATCATAAACATAAAATTTCATTATTACCTACACATCTTTTTTTTTTTTCCAGGTGGAAAATCAACGTGGCATCTTACAGGTGGGTATCAAAAAATCCAAGGGGAGCACTGCATTTTGACCAAAAACCATCTAAAAGGGATTTGCATTGAGTACCATCTTGTAGGCCACTCCATCTTGTAGGCCACTCGATATGCCCAAATAGTGTGGTGTAACTGTTTGTCCCAATCTGAATGTTTGTTGTTTATGAGACATTTAGTCAATACATTGCAAAGGACCTTGATAGTACTTTTTGCCTATCCATTGTCCTAGGGATGATATGGTGTGGACTTCTTTTGAATCACCATAAAATCATGTAACAAATATTCAAAGACTTCATTTATAAAGTGAGTCCCTCTCTCGTTCACTAGCTCTATAGGCATTCCATACCTTGTAAATACATTCTCAAATAAGAATTTTTCTATCGTGTGTGCATCATTCTTTTTGGTAGCCTTAACTTCTATCCCTTTGGTGAGATAATCTATTGCCACGATGATGTATTCAACATGAGAGCCTTTGGTAGGGGGTTAATGGGTCCAACAAAGTCTATGCCCCTCTTGGAGAATGAACATCCTCCCATCATGGGTTTCAATGGCATCTCATCTCTGCATGTTGGAAAGTAAGATCTATGGCAAACTTCGCATCTCTTGTCATATGTATGTGCATCCATATGAAGAGTAGGCCACCATAGTCCCAAGAATAGTATGTTCTTAATTATCTGATCAGGCCCAAAATCACACACCTAGTGTGCAATCTCTAATATTCTCAAATATTCACTCTCATGAACACACTATCTTAGATATCCATCTCTTCCTCTTTTGCAACTTATCCCCAATGAGTTTGAAGTCTTGAGATTCTTGCTCTAGACTTCCTTGTCTTGATAAAGTCATTTCTTGAGGGAATGTTTGTTGATATATTTAGGTAGTGATGTGTGTGAACACTCTAGGACCACCGGGGCACTTTTTTTCCTCTTTAGGAGGTTTTTTTCCCCCGGCTTGTATATACGCCTATTGCCCTAATGGGCTACTTATCTTTGTACATTCTCTAGTAATACATTCAGTCTTGTGTGTTGTGCTCCAAGCTTCTTCTTCTTCCTTGTGCTGTTCGCGTGCTTCCGCAGACGTCTATCTCCAACAATTGGTATCAGAGCAGGTCGTCGCTTCTTCTAGGGCGCCGTCAACACTCCTCCGTTTGCAGTCTCAGATTCGCACGAAATTTGGTGAGCATACTTAGGGTGTTTTCGAGATCAAAACAGCCTTGCTGTGTTGTGCCGAAATCGTGATCTGAGCTCGTTTCGGCCTCCGAACGCACTATCGCAGTGCTTGTGCAGGCTATTTCGTCCTTTTGTGCCAAAGGTATATACCAGTTTCTGTTCGCCAGTTTAAGCGTCTCGAAGTCTGCTACAGGTCTAGCAGAACTCGTCTTGGCAGTTCTGTTCAACTTTTTGAGATACAGTCAATTTTCTACATCAAGGTATTTTAGTCACTGGCCATGGCTGAAAGCAATGATGTATTTCGTATGTTGGCTGTTGAGGATAAGTTGGATGGTACCAACTACCCATTATGGGCTTATATGATGCGACATGTACTGGTTGCAAAAGGATTGTGGAACATTGTGCAGGGTGTTGAAAGACGTCCTGTTACACTTGTAACGACAGGTACTGCAAATACAAGTGTTGGAGCTGATGAAGATGGTGTCGAAGATGATATTCCGTAGATTCCTGTTCGTGCTGCTGTTTCTATTGCACCTACTGCAGAGCAGATTCGTTGGGATGGCAGAGATGCCCAGGCACATGCATTGATAGCCTTGTCTGTCAAACGTGCCATTATTCCTCACATTTGCTCTTGCAGAACAGCAAAGGATGCTTGGGATACACTTACCACTTTGTACCAGGCTAGGAATGAGGCTCGTGTTGCTTACCTCTGAAAACAGTTGGAGAGTGAGCACATGAATGAAGGTGATTCTATGGACAATTTTCTTACAAAGATCAAAGACCTGAAGGAACAATTGATTTCTGCTGATGAGGTTATACCAGATAGCTCACTTGTGCAGACCGTTCTGAATGGTCTTCCTGATTCATATCAGAGTTTTGCCTCTACTCTTCGGTTGATGATGAAAGGCAATCCGAATGCCTTGTTATTTGAGGAATTAGTCTCTATTCTGTTGCAGGAAGATCAGTCCATGTAGAACAGGTCCATTATGCGTGTTGCAGATCAAGCTTTCCTGGCTAGTCAGAAGGGCAAAGGAAAATGGAGCTCTTCTACTAGTAAGCAGAAATCTGCAAATGCTGCACAATCGAAGAACCAGGATAAAGATGAAAAGAAATCAGAAAAGCAGAAATTGTTCTGCAAGTACTGTAAAGGAAATGATCATATTATAAAGAACTGTCCAAAACTGGCTGCTAAAGAGGCAAAGAAGAAAGAGGCTGGAATGGTTGTTGCAGAGGCCTCTACACCAAAAACAGAGTCTGCAAATCTTGTGCAGGAAGAAGAATGGGCGTTTACTACTGTCTGCAGTTTTGACCCATCTTCACATGATCAGTGCATGTCTGCAGTAGACTCAGATGTTTGGTACTTTGACAGTGGGGCGACCAAACATATTACCTCGCAACGTAGTTTCTTCTCTTCACTCGAACCTGCCCCTACAGGGAATACTGTCACATGCGCCAATAACTCCTCTTATCCTGTTATGGGAGTTGGTAAGATCATTTTGACTACTGCTGATGGTAGTTCTTTCACTTTGTCAGATGCTTTATTTGTGCCAGGGATCAAAAAGAACCTGTTATCAGTTTCTGCATTAGCCAAGATTGGCTTGGTTGTGAAATTCGTTGATGACAGGTGTACAGTTCATGATCTCTCAAATGGCGATGTGATTATTGCTTCTGGCATTTTATGTCGTGGGCTGTATAAGCTCATAGACTATGAAAGATCTGTGAACGATTCGGCATGTGCAGTTCATGATTCTCAGGCTATGTCAGATGCAAAGCTTTGTCATGCACGCTTTGTTCATCTGAATTTTGCTAGTTTGTTATGCCTGCAGAAATCTGAAATGGTGTCCTCTTTGCCCAAACTTGAGGCACCTGGAAAACATGTTTGTGAAGGCTGTATTTTGGGCAAAATGCAGCGTTCTTCCTTTCCAAAAGATGGTTCAGTTCGGGCTACGCAGAAATTGCAGCTTGTACATAGTGATGTCTGTGGTCCTATGCAGACACCCTCTTTTGGAAATTACCTTTACTTCGTGACTTTCATTGATGATTTTTCCAGGCATGCATGGGTATATCCACTCAAAGCAAAGTCCGAAGTGTTCATGTGCTTCAAACAGTTTTTGGTTTTAGCTGAAAATTTGTCAGCATGTAAAATGGGCACCCTCCGTTCTGATCGAGGGGGGGAATATATGTCTTCAGATTTTAATGCATTTCTGGCTGAACGTGGGATAAAACACCAGTGTACAGTGCTGTATACACCTCAACAGAATGGAGTTGCTGAACGAAAGAACATGTCACTCATGGAGATGGCGAGGTGCATGGTCAAAAGTCAGGCTTTACCACATAGTTTCTGGCTTGAGGCTGTCATGTGTGCAGCATATGTACTGAACAGGTGTCCCACTAAAGCGTTGTAGTCTATCACTCCATATGAGGCTTGGCATGACCGCAAGCCATCTGTTGCTCATCTGCGTGTTTTTGGTTGTTTGGCATATGCATTAGTGCCTGAACAACATCGCAGAAAATTGGATGATAAGGCAGTAAAATGTATTTTTGTTGGGTACAGTTCTGAAAGTAAAGGCTATCGTCTGTATCATCCACAGACTAAACGCATTCTGGTTAGCCGTGATGTTGTCTTTGTGGAAGATGCTATTCAGCCATTGCTTTCATGTACTAAGGAGACATCTGTTAGCTCCAAAGACATGTATGATACTTTGATGCCTCTTTTTACAGGTGGACAGGCTAGTGCTGGTCCTAATGAGGCAACTTCTCAGCCTTTGCAGGTTTCATATGATGATGCAGATCATTCCATTTCTGATGCAGATTTACATGATGCACTTGTTGATGAGAGAGCTGATATTGAGCAGGCAAAAACTATGCCAAAATGGCTGGTGCAGACTTTGCGTGACAGCAAATTAGATGCACCTTTGTCATATCGTACTCGTTCAGGCTCTCATAGTGCCTCCTTTGCATCAGATTGCTATGCTATGGCTGCATCTAGTCTCTGTGATGAGAATGAGCCTGTTTCTTTTGATGAAGCACAAAATTCAGAAAATTGGATGGCTGCTATGCAATCTGAATATGATGCTATAATGAAGAATGGTACATGGTCTTTATGTGACTTGCCTCCTGGCAAGAAGGCCATTGGCACTAAGTGGGTATACAAGCTGAAGCGTAAACCTGATGGTACAGTTGACAGGTATAAGGCTAGGCTTGTTGCAAAGGGTTATGCACAGGAAAGAGGCATTGATTTTGATGAGACCTCTGTACCTACATGCCGTATGACTACTGTTCGCAGCATTTGTGCACTTGCAGCCCATCATGGTTGGAATGTACATCAGTTGGACATTAAAACAGCATTTCTGAATGGTGACTTGCATGAAGAAGTGTATGTTTTTCAGCCCCGTGGCTTTGTGCAGAAAGGGCATGAAAACCAGGTTTGCAGGTTAAAGAAGGCATTATATGGTTTAAAGCAAGCACCACGTGCTTGGTATGAGAAGATACATGCCTATTTATATGTTAAGCGTGCTAATGATGTGCTTCTGATCATTGTTGTCTATGTTGATGACATGCTGCTCACTGGTCCTATTGAGACACATATTGCTGATTTTAAGGCTGATTTGCATGCCTCATTTGAGATGTCTGATTTGGGGCATTTGCATCACTATTTGGGCATTCAGTTTATGCACGTTGATGGTGGAATGGCTTTGTGTCAAACGAAATATATTGACACATTATTGCAGCGTTTTGGCCTTGAAGACTGTAAGCCTATTGCCACTCCTATGGAGACAGGTTTACGATTGAGTCTTCATGATGCTGGAGATGCATTTGATGCTGTTCTCTATCAGCAGGCTGTTGGATGCTTGATTTACTTATGCATTACTCGGCCAGATATTCAGTTTGCTGTCTCACAGATGAGCAGGTTTATGCATTGCCCAGGAGTCACGCATTGGAAAGCGGTTAAGCGCATCTTTCGCTACTTGAGTGGTACTCGGCTACTTGGGTTGTTTTATCCCAAGGGGGGATCACTACCGCCAGATTTGCATGCTTTTTCTGACTCAGATTGGGCTGGTTGCTATGACACTCGTGTGTCCACCAGTGGTTTTTGCTTCATGCTTGGTAGCTCATGTATATCTTGGTTGAGCAAGAAGCAGCCTACTGTGGCCACTTCCAGTTGTGAGGCTGAGTATAGGGCAGCTTTCACAGTGACTGTTGAGTGTGTGTGGCTCAGACGCCTTCTTCACTGACAGTCAGAGCGCATTGGCAGTTGCGAGGAACCCTGTGTTCCATGCTCGCACTAAGCACATTGAGGTGCATTATCACTATGTCAGGGAGAGGTTCTCTGCTGGGGAGATCAGCTTGGCATATGTGCCCACGCAGGAGAACATTGCAGACCTTTTCACGAAGGCTCTGCCTAGGGAGAAGTTTGAAGCTTTCCGCAAAGCTTTGGGCTTACTTCCTTTTGTGGAGTGATTTCCACATAGCTTGGCACTTCCTTATACATGAGTGCCAGCTCCTTGTTCACCGCATCACTCCCAGGGGGGATTTGTTGATATATTTAGGTAGTGATGTGTGTGAATACTCTAGGACCGCCAGGGGCACTTTTTTCCCTCTTTAGGAGGTTTTTTTCCCCCGGCTTGTATATACGCCTATTGCCCTAATGGGCTACTTATCTTTGTACATTCTCTAGTAATACATTCAGTCTTGTGTGTTGTGCTCCAAGCTTCTTCTTCTTCCTTGTGCTGTTCGCGTGCTTCCGCAGATGTCTATCTCCAACAATGTTTTCATCCTCAAGTAATTTACCATTGGTTTGCTCCGTTTTGGTGTTAGAGCCACATGATATAAGGTATTGTGCTCGATCAATGGTCTATCACAACAAATTGGGCACTCCTTGCAAATCCTACAGATTTTTACTTCCATTGTAGTCCAGTACACTCCTAATCTATGCAGAGTCTATAGGGTGTGGTGTTTTGAGTGGTGTTGCTCTAGTGCACCTACATGTGCTAATTGCGACCATTTATCATACTCTACTTCTTCTACACAACAAGTGAGGATCATCTGATTATTCTGCTTGTAAATACTTCCTACCATTATTTGATATCTTTATGACTTAGTTACTTCCGTTTCCTTGGTCCTCACTCTAGGATTCTTGGGTCCAAAGGTGAGAAGGAGGACAAGTGGCTTGGCCCATTCAGGCACCGCCCATTTCTTGTGTGTCGATTCACTTACGTATGCGGCTCCTAATTGATAACATATCTTGGTGCTCACTTTGATGTCCCAAGAATTTCTAAAAATGTGTACAACCAATGACTCCCTATTTTGTCCTGTAGTGACTTTAGGACAACATCAAAATTTTGAATGGTGGGGCCATACAGTTTTGCGTATCACTTCCTCTTCACATGCCTTCACTTTTGCCTTTATTTCTTCAATATGTGTACCTAAGGGAGGTGTTGACACTCAATGTCAAGCACGATCGTATCAAAGAAGTAGACACACAAGAAAAGGGAGCATGTAGGGAGCTCCAAAAAGTACATGTCAAGTTTTTAGAAGAAATCCCTATAAAAACAATGATTTTGATCACTAAAAACCATTGTAAATATCATTTCACATTTTTGCAACTCCATTTTGTCCAAGCCTAGGAGTCCTCCAAATTAAGGAGTATTAGAAGTATCTACCTATAAAAGTTCATAATTTTCTGATTCCGTTTGAGCCCTCAAATAAGCCATGGAACCCAATTTTTAACTAAGCCAGACACTAGGTTTGGATAGGGCCAAAAATAGTAAAAAAGTATAAAAAGATCTAGAGATCTCATTTTTGGGGTTAGCAAGTTAGAGAAAGAGCTTCTTGAAGAGTGTAATAGAGTTATTGAGAATCAAAGCTTCCATTGTTCCTATCTTTGTTATCTTGCCTTGCGTAAGTGTGTGCGTGCATGTATGTGCTTGTCACTCACATTTGCTCACCATAATTACTCACGACCTTCATATGCTCCTCATAGCTCCATGGATTGACAAGTAAAGGAGGTGGTACTCACACTTGATCTACACCAAATTTTGGCACCGTTGTCGGGGAGCATTGCTTGAGGACGAGCATTGTGATGGTAAGATCGTAGATTTGTGACGTTGGAAGGTAAAAAATAGTCAATTTCTGTTATTTCTTTTTATTTTCTTCTCCGTTTTCATCATCATCATCTTCATCATCTTATTCCATCTTCATCTTCACAGAAATTTTTTGTTTTTGATCATATATGCACTACCTCATTTCTCATTAGTGGCTGTGCGAGAGAGAGAGAGAGAGAGAGAGAGAGAGAGAGAGAGAGAGAGAGAGAGAGAGAGAGAGAGAGAGAGAGAGAGAGAGAGAGAGAGAGAGAGAGAGAGAGAGAGAGAGAGAGAGAGAGAGAGAGAGAGAGAGAGAGAGAGAGAGAGAGAGAGAGAGAGAGAGAGAGAGAGAGAGAGAGAGAGAGAGAGAGAGAGAGAGAGAGAGAGAGAGAGAGAGAGGCAAAGTATTCATGTGTGCAAGTTTCTGTTATTTCCATGGCCTCTGCATAACGTGTAGACCTCGGCACTGAAATTCGAAGTTCTTGCCAAAAATCTCAAAAGAACACAATTCTATTATGAAAATCGTGATTCTATGAAAAATTCAAATTTTTTGAAAATCATGATTTTCTAAGTTTTGGAGTTTCCCGCCTAAGAGAATTACAAAAAAGGACATGACCTTGAGATCATTCTCGGAATCATGATTCTCAAATTGTGCTCAAAATTGGAATTCTCTTGTTTTCTCAAAAAACACAATTTTTTGGTCATTCTCATAATCGTGATTTTTTTGGCGATTCTAAAAAAAACACGATTTTCAGGTCATTCTCAAAATCACAATTTTCACGGTGTCTCAAAAACACGATTCTCTATCAAGATCACGTTTTTCATGATTCTCTATCAAGATCACGTTTTTCACGATCCTCTATCAAGGTCACGTTTTTCACGGTTCTCTGACAAGATCATGTTTTTCACGATTCTCTGTCCAGATCTCGTTTTTCACGACTCTCTATCAAGATCGCATTTTTCATGATTCTCTGACAAGATCGCATTTTTCACGATTCTCTAGCAAGATTGCATTTTTCACAGTTCTCTATCAAGATCATGTTTTTCACGATTCTCTGTTAGATCGAGTTTTTCATGATTCTCTATCAAGTTTGCATTTTTCATGATTCTCTATCAAGATCATGTTTTTCACGATTCTCTGACAAGATCGCGTTTTTCACGATTCTCTATCAAGATCGCATTTTTCACGATTCTTTGATAAGATCGCATTTTTCATGATTCTCTATCAAGATCGCATTTTTCACGATTCTCTGACAAGATTGTAATTTTTGGGTTTGTTTAGGATCACAATCCTTAGTGAAAATCATGATTTTCAAGGTTGTTTAGGATCACGATCTTCAGTCAAAATTGTGATTTTCTCATAGCATCCTATTTCTCTGTCTTGACCTCTAGGAGCCTGATTTGACATAACTTTTTCATCAAAAGTCCATTTTGTAAGCTCTAATATAGCTTGTTTTAGATATGGTAATTTGAAGTTGACCCTGAAATGGGCTTAGAAAGCCAAGGGGGCTCCAAAGGATTTTGAGCAATATAAAGGGGAAATTTTGGACTCTTAACCAAGGCATATGAACTTTAGATCTCGTAGACACCTATGAAGGTATATGCAAAGCATTAGATCATATGAGGCTAGTGTTAACCATGCAGCTAGGTCATGGGCACAACAACTTAGTGATTATCCCTACGTGATAATTTCGGAAACAAGTGATTCAGAAATGTCTTTTAGCATGGAGAGACCCATAGGTAGCTCAAGCACTACCTATTTACAGATGCCAAACGGTCCCTATGAGACACAATTGGAGTATATTAGGACCAATCGATTAGGTGCATGCATCTATGAGGATGGTCTGAGGCTATTAGTTATCCAACTCAAAAATCCATATCAACCCTTCGGACTTGAACACCCAGTGGTCAAATTCGAAGAGGGCTCATATACTGATAAGCAAGGAACCATGTATGTGGTTACAAGCTTACTAGACAGGACATATGAGTTTGGAAATATCGTTCCCAAGAATGAGATAGGAGACCTAGAGCAAGGAGACCTAGTGTTGTCAGGATCTTGCTCACATGCACATAGAGGTTATGAACGCCGAAAAACACAAAGAAATAGACACACAAAGAGATGAGACAGAACATAGTATTGGGTGCAATATCTCCCCATGCACTTTGTTTCGACAGTCCACAGAGTGCATGTATTTATAGGAATTTTTGATTACGTCGAAAAGAGTGGTTACATGAGAGCGACTTTGAAAAGTAAGCATGAAACTAAAAGTTGGTAACTTTTACAAAAAACCTTTGCTTTCAATAATAGAAATTGCGGTCTACAATGACCCTTATTCTAACCACTATTTTTCTAACTGTTTCTAACAATAGAACCTTCTATGCGGGTTTATTTACAAACTAAATAAATTTTAATTCGGATTATTGATGTCCGCCCTTTCACGCCTTTGTACGCTCCTCACGAACCTTCAGCTTCTATATCAAAAACATCAAAAACACATTAATGCATTAATAATTTAACACTCCAACAATGCATTGTTCAACATATTGCATAAGTTATAACATGCCCCTTAGTTGAAAAAGCAACTGACCTCAGTTGATAAAATAATAAACATGGATGGCCAGTCACATGTTTCATCACTGAACAAAAAATAAGCATGTTCCATGTAAAAACACATGCATGGAAATGTTCATGGAGGTGTTACATTAATGTGTTTGTGTATGATATGCAAAAATTAAGTGGTCATAATGGGGTGTTAATTGTGTTTTATGTATCCATTGACATTCTTCAATAGAGTGATTTTTGTACTTAACTAAATATCGATGATATTGAGTACCTCTACGTGTAGTAGTGACATCATGATCAATGATTTTAAAGAACTAAGATTTCACATTGTTCTTCAATTAAAGAAGGGTCATCAAGAAGTGAAGTGAGTGGTAAAGTTCCTTTAAATGGTTTAAGTAAACTAAAATGAAAAGAGTTGTGTATATTCCAATGAGATGGTATATCTAATCTAAATGAATTATCATTAATTTTCTGTATAATGTGAAATGGTTCATAATAGCGTAGTGCAAGTTTTATTTTAGGATGGTGCAAAATATTTTTAAGACGTCTTTTAATGATACGCAACCATACAAAATCATTGTCCTTGAATTCCTTGGCTAATCGTTTAGTATTGATATTACGTGTATATCGCTCTTGACTTTTCCTAATGTGCTCGTGAACATCATGAAGTATAGAAATGTGAAATTGAGCAATAGAATCAACCATCAGAATGTCGGTTTGGGTGAGTGAAATGGGAGTGGGAAGATTTTTACCAAAAACAATTTCAAAAGGTGCACGACCAGTAGTGGTGTGTGTAGTGCTATTGTAAGCAAATTGAAGCAATGGCAACTTTTCATCCTAGTTAGTGGGACTATCTAATGAATAACAACACAATAAATCAAGAATAGTACTATTTGTAGCCTCACTTTGTCCATTACTTTCGGGATGAAATGCAAAGCTAAAATCTATTTTAGAACCAAAATGTTGAAATAAGGCAACCCAAAAATGATTACAAAATCTAATATCGCGATCAGATAACATTACTTTAGGAAATCCATGATGTGGGAAAATGCATTTAATGAATAATTTTGCAGTCTGTCAAAGTTTTTCTACATGGAATGATATATGCATATTTACTAAACCTATCAACTATTGTCCATGGTTCTTTTGGAATGGGAAGTGGCATTAATAATCCAAATGGTTTACCATGATGATGTTTTACACGCTGACATACAATGCATTGAGAAACATAATGTGCAATATCTTTTTCCATGTGTGGCCAAAAAAAGAAATCTTTGCAAGTAGAAATGGTGCTCTATATGCCTCTATGACCCATGTAAGACGGTTCATGCATTTCTTCGATGACAAAATCTTTAAAAGCTTGGGTTATGCACAATCTATGTTGAAAATAAAGAAAACCATTATGAAATGTATAATGTTCATCAGATAAAAATGCAGCATTGTTGAAGTCATGCCATGCACGTGAGAAATATAGATCAGATGCATAAGTGGAAATCATTTCTTGGAAATAATGAATTTGGATGGCATAAATATTATGCAAAACAATAGAATGTGAAGGAAAACAACTAAGAGCATCAACTAAAACATTAGCTTTACCAGGCTAATATTGAATCATGGGTTGGAAATTTTGAATGAATGATGCTCATTTAAGATGTCGATCAGAAATTAAAGGCTGATTTAATAAATACTTAATAGCCTATTGATCGGTTTTGATTAACATCTCATAGCCCATAAGATAGTGTGTCCAAATTCACAAAGGATGCACAACTGCTAACAATTCTTTATCATATGTTCTATAATTTTTTTCTGAGGGCTTAAGCTTTCTACTCTCAAATGCAATGGGATGGTCATTTTGCATTAAAACAACACCTATTCTTGAACCACTAGCGGACTTTGACAACTAATTTTGACCACTTTGACTTTGATTGGCTCAACAACTTCCTTGATATTTTTTGGCCTAGGTAGCTCTACAATCACTCTAACTTTCTCTTCATTTGTAGAGATTCCATTCTTTCACACTATGTGTCCTAGAATCTTGCCTTGTCTGACCATAAAAACACACTTTTCAGCGTTCAAGAAGACTTGATATTCTCTACATTTGTCAAATATTTGTTTTAATTCAGGGATGTGTGTTTATCTAATGTTGGAATGAGTACATAGATCATCAACATATACCTCCAAGTTCTTACGTAGGAACTCCTTAAGACATGTCACATTAGTCTTTGAAAGGCAAGTGCATTGGTAATCCCAAATGACATTACATGAAATGCAAATATACCCCATTCTATGGCAAATGCCATTTTATGTTGGTCTTTCGGGGCAATGGCTACCTGGTTGTAGCTGGAGAATCCATCAAGGAAGTTTTATACTTCCTTGCCTGACACCCTCTCTAACAGATGTTCAATGATGGGCAATGGGTAACTATCTCTGATAGTAGCTACATTAACTCTCATCAAGTTAATGCAGATGTGTAATTTGCCACTCTTTTTGGGAACCACTACAATGGGTGAAACCCATTCAATGTGCTCAATTTCATAGATAAATCTTGCTTCAATTATCGATCAATTTCCTCTTTTGTTTTAGCTACATAATTATCATTGTTTGTATAAGGCTTTTGTTCACGGGCTTAGCTTCTTGAGTCATGGGAATTCTATGTGAATATATGTAAAGACCTACACCCCATGGGGATTGAACCCAAGACCTCCTCCTTCACACCCTTGAGACTTAACCACTAAGCTAAGTGGATCACTTGTTTACAAGAGCACATGGCCTTCTAGTAAGTCTAAACACGAGATCTTTGGTCATACACATGGGTGACCAAACAATGTCTGATTTTAGATATGTCTAAATTGGCTCGACCTTTGGATCATAAACTTACTTTATTACATTCTTTCCCCTTGGGAAAATTCTTTCATCCTAAAAAATAGAGCTATATAATCACTGTAGGTGACCCCTGAGCCTCATGTTCTAAAACTAGAAGAACATGTCTCATCTCTATGGTGGTATCAATGCCCAAATGATTCAAAACACTATTTGGCTTTGGACTTTGATAAACTGGAAAAAGTACAAAGTAGTTAATGAATAATAAGGGTGGATCTAAAAACATCCCTGGCCAGTTTATAGTTTGTCGATGTGCTATCTAGGCACAAACATGTGAAATGGATGGATTCCAAGTACTAGTTCATTTCTGGGCATCACTGGTGCATGAACATAGTACCTAAGGTGGGATTCTTATCCCTCACATGCCTTTGAGAACTCTTGATTCACTCAAATTTGATTGGCCCAGACATCTATCTTGGATGTTTGTATAATGGTTTATTCCTAGCTAATAATTACTTGATTTTTTTTTTCACCCAGTTAGAGGACAAACAAAAGTAATTATTCAATCTTTATGACTCCTTAGTAGGAATGCAAGTCTTGTGCATTTCTTTGAATCAAAGGATTTAATTTACCAAGTTATACTAGGAACTTGCTGCTTGACTTAGTTAGTATATTCCTTAGTTGAAATGATCATTTCTATGTCAAAGTCCTTCTTTAGAAATTTATCAAATATTTGTGAATCAATAACACTTTAGCTTGAAGTGTTCCAAAAAGATCTTGAAAGTTACTTCGTATCTTCTTATGTACTTGATTTTGAAGTATCTTGAGATCATAATTTTATCCTCCTTGAATTTAAACTCCTTGTTTGAAGTTTTAATTCCCTTGAGGATCAAATCTAACTCCAAGATTCATTCTAGGACTAAAAAATAATTATCATCCCACGATTTGATGTCCCATACCATCTTTCCTACATCAATCTAAATATAAAATCGGGTGTCCCATATCACCCTATTTTATATTCACATTGATGTGTGAGTGACACTTATCCTGAATTAAAACATGTCTTGATAGAGTATCTTTTCACTTCAACTCTTTGAAAGAATCAAAAGTTTCAGGCATTACCTCTAACTTGATATTCTAGGTTTTGATTCCTTCACACGATCGTTTCATGATTTGGTGCTTTTACTTTGGAAACTTGAAAACCTTTTGATAGAATATCCGTTCTTCTTTGCTAGGGTTTTCAAATGAAAATGAGTTATAATTCCAAGTTCTTGAATTTCTCAAATTCAAGTCCAATTGGTTATTCTTGAACAATTTTGTAGCAACGAGAGCTTTTCACTTCTTGTCTTTAGATTCCTTTCTTACTAAAGCTTTAAGTAGCTACCCCAGGGGCTTTATAGGAATCTCTCTACTACTTAAGTCTAAGCATCTGCTCATGCTCTTGGATTTCACCTTTAAGAAATCCCTTTAAGGATAGGTAAACTTTACATTGTACCTTCCATAGACTTAATTACCATTATCACGATTGTAGACTACATACATGGAATATTTCATTCTGTTCAGACGTGGAACAATGTTATACTTTTCACACTTTTTCATTGGATAAATGGAACTTGAGTGGAAAAAAATTCCAAAAAGGGAATTTCATTATCAATACTTAGGCAAAATTCAGAGTAGTTCCAATTGCAAGTTCTTGGACAAACATTGCCAAGCTTGATCACATCTTGTAGATCGTGCGATGAAATAAAGACGTAGTGTTTTATCATTTAAGATCTCTCAAGTCCAGGCATACCTGTAGGATTTGCATAGAGATATTGCCCTCAACTCAAGTCCATGCATACACCAATGCCTGGACTTGAGTTAGGGTAATATCTCTATGTAAATCCTACAGGTAAGCCAGGTAAATCCTATCTTGGTGTATTCACCATACTTGTAAAGATTCCAATTATGCAATGACTCATAATGCTAGACTCTCTCTCTTTCTCTTAGTCCTTACCTCAGCCTCGACCTTGACCCCTCTTGAGAAGCATAGAGTGTTTGAACCATAGAGTGTTTGAACCATAGAGTGTTCAAACCACAGATCTTTGCAAATATGGAACTCCAAGCAGAGCGTTCGAACTTTGAACCATAGACCTTGGCAAATATGAAACTCCAAGCAAACTATCATGTGCTCAGAAATATGGCAAAAATTCATTTGAATGAGAGTTAGGGTTTGTACTATCTTGGACTATTTTTATATTTTTTGACCTCACTAAATATAGCACAAAAATTTTTAAATGTCTATAAATTCACCTTTCGGCTAGTATTCACCCCTAAATATTTCTCTAGTGCCAATACTGATGATTATAGCTTGTAGGTCATCATCAACAAGGGAGGTTCCAAATGGATATCTGATTGCATGTACCTCGACTTTCAAATCTGGTTTAACTGAATGTATATAATGTTCAATAGATGCCTTCCTTAAATTTAGTTCCCTAGGGTGATGGGTCACCCTAAGGGAGGCCCCAAAGCCCAAAAGGGTGAGGTGTCACCCAAGGGGCACCACCAAACCAAATGGGCAAGGGGTCGCTAAAGGGAGACCACCAAGCCCAAAATGGGCAAATGAATGCCTTAAGGGAGGAAGAGGGGCATGCGTTCACCTTTGGTGGATTGTGCAGTGCTAGGATCCATGGACCTTATCACAACCCAAACCACAACCGATGTTATCAAGCATGCTAGAAAGTCAAATAGAGCACATAAAACAAGGTCAATTTGTGCCAAGTGAGGTGAGAGTTGGCCCATTCCCAAGCAAAGGCGAGGGTTGGTCCCTTCCTGGGAGAGTGTACCTCCATAAGATCTCTCGATGAGTGGCTCCATATGGCCCGATAGGGCAAATGAAAGTGGTTCAAGTGACAAGCCACTAAATAAGATTTGTCTATATGCCTTAGAACAACCACATTGCTATAGAAGGTGTCTGCATAAGACCACAAACATCACTATGAACAAGCTTGAATTTATCGAGTAGCTTGAACTAAACCATCTTTTGGGAAGGAGCAATGCTGAATTTTCCCCAAAATACACCCTTCATATGCATGTTTACAAAGTGCCTCAACTTTGGGTAGAGAGGACACCATTTCAGATTTTTGCAAGTGTAGCAAACTAGCAAAATTCAGATAATGAAAGCATGCATTCCAAAGTTTTGAATATGAGATAGCCTAAGAATCTTGAACTAGATGTGTTATATCATTCATATATTTTGCATAAGCTATGAGCTTATATCTCCCACAACATAAAATTCCATAAGCAATAATAACATCTCCATTTTGAGAGATCATGAACTGTACATTTGTCATCGACAAATTTGACAACCAAGTCAATCTTGTCTAATGCTAAAACTGACAATATATTTTTCTTGATATTTGGTATTGTTAAAGGTTATTTCGTCGTTTACGATTATCGTAACTGTTAATTGCCTACCGCGGTCGTTAATTACTACTTCAACGCAACAACCCTTCGGAGACTCCAGAATCTGGTTCCATACCTGTGTACCAGATATTTCCGAGTCTCTCCCTTTTGCTCTGAATTCAATATTACCGCAGAAACTACACTGCCTCGAACCATGTGGGTCCTTGGGAGTGGTAGGGGTCTGTTAGACAGAGGCCCTGTACTATTTTCCCAATTCCTTACTCAACCGTAGTTGTGGCTATTCCGTCTTCGCTCAGGTTTCGCTCCTGAACAACTTCAATTAGACCAACATACTGGACTCAGAGTTCTCAGGCTGTTCTGCCATAGTGGTTGAGCAGTAGTCTGAGATTGCAGTCCAACACTTTTAGTAACTTAACACACAATCCTCCTTATCAGTTCACAAACTTACCGCGTGTATACCTTTCAAATCGTAATATCTACGGATCATAAGACGTATCACAACCGTATTGCCATGCTACGCGTACTTAGGTATTACTGGCGTTACCTTGAACACAGACTACGATACCAACTCAATCCCTTACAGAGAATCATACCAGCTCATGTCCATCCCTCACACTTACTTATTCCACCACAGGAATAGCAAATAGACAACACTCTAACACCTTACGCATAATCAAGTCACCTCAACTCGTTACCGAACAGACTCTCACAATCGCAGTACCGACTCGTAACACACAGTGTATCACACATACACAGTCGAATGATTACACAGAGAAGGTGCACAGACAGGACAGAACCAAGACACTCTACTCGTTTGCACACAGTAGAAGAAGTAAAGTAACCCCAAAAACGGGAACTCTCACAATATATTCGCAACTTCCAAAAAACGGGGGGCGGGGGGCTCTTTTTGATGCCCTCTCTGATCGCTTTAAATAGCGTTTTGTTACAAGGCTTTTACGCGAATCTTTCTTTACCGCGTACTTTCAGAAGGGTTCTTTCTACATTAAAAACTTCTGTCTAAGTACAATTGTCCTTTGTTCGGCGGCCGTCTAACACTGGCACGCACGGTGGACTCGAACCCGCAAGTGCAATACTGTAGGTGATATCCTTTTGCCTGGGGCTATGCATCAGAAAGACTCTGGTTAATCGTTCATAATGTCCATATCCTGCGGGTGATTCTGCAACTATCTTCTAATCCCGAATATGTCGCTGTACGTGGTAGGTCGTCTCTTTCTCCATAATTTCCTCAAACTCGTATAGCTGGTCTAGTTGCCTCAAGGACTCAATACTTTAGATACTCGCAGCTCTTCCTTTAAATAGTTTTCTGAACATCTAAGCCCTTCTGAAAAACATGTCGATTTATACATATAATAAGAATCTACTCTTGATTTCGTTGTTACCTGGGCCCTCTTTCTTGATCTTGTGCTTTAAGCGCTTCGTGTATGGAATCAAAGTACCCTCTGTGCTGTTGAATCCATGTCTTCTGCAGAAGTCATGTAACCATACAGTATCCTATCACCACCTGGCTGAGATATCCATTTATATTGTCTGTCGGTCCATGCCAGGAATTAACTCCCCAATCCTTTCTGATCGCACTTGTTCTAGTGGCGGAACAGGTCCACTGTCCCCAGGGTGACTTAGCAAACTGTAGGAGTCCCATCCTCTGGTGATGTTGTCGAAGTTCTTTGATATTCTCCATCAAATCCTCGTCATTATCCTGTTCGTTTCGCCTGTCGTCTTCCGAATCGCTAGCCATGATCACTTCTCCCGAGTCGCTGGAAATGATCAATTCTTCCCCGCAGTCGTATTCGCACTTCGTCACTCCCCGTCTTGCTTTCGTCTGCATCGGCACCATCCTTGACGCTACCTTGCTTCATCACCCTTTCCGGCCACCATGAAGAGCGTTGTCTTTCAGTCTTGTTCCACACTAAGTCACACAGCGTACGCCTAGTGGTTTGCCAGCTCGCTCGAAGCCACTGTAATGTAGTATCGGTTGTAGTCTCAACACGGTTTGGTGTAAGTGTGCGTTCCCGGGTATTCGTATTTATAAGTGCGAGACCTTAAGCTGCCAGTCGCTAGAATGATGGTATTCCATTCTGATATGACATTTTAGGCTGCTTACCGAGATTCTCGAATCAAGAATCATCATTCTGGAGACTGGTGCTGGACTTGGAACGTCTTTTACATGTGTGAAAGTATTATGCACAAAAAATCGTGACTTCTAATACTAACTTTCGGACTTAGTATTATCGGGTCCTCGGGACTCGTACCCGTAAGTACCTACGGTTCGGATACTATACCTTCTAAATACATACTTCTGGCAAGCCTAAATGTTCGGGTAATTTTCTTTTTGAGGGTTTCTAACATTTGTACTATGGTGGTAGGTTCTAATAATTGGGCGTCGGTTCTTACTGCACTAAGGGCTATGGCTTGATTTAACAAAATTTCAGCTTGGGTTTGAAGAAAAGCCTCCTGGAGATAGAAGTCGTTGGCTAGTGCCGCATCTCGGGCTGTCGTTATTTCCACTAGTTTGTTCTGCATTTCTCTGATGCACTCCTTCTGATTGCGTATCTGGTTGTCGTTGCGTTCAAACTGTTGGTTTTGGAATGCCAGACTTTTCTGCAGTGAATCTCGTTCTTTGCGCGTCCTTGCAATATCCTTTTGATATTGGCCTTCCTTTATTAATTGTTTTTTGAGAATGCTGTTGACCGCGTCGGCACATTCTTCGGCTCGCCGTAATCGTTCTTGAACTTCGGCAACTTCTTTCTGTTGCTCCTGCATCGTCTGGGTGGTTTCTTGTAATTGACGCTTCGTGTCTGCGATCAGTTCTTCGAGAGAGACGTTGATATTTGCTTGTTCTTGAAGGGCGGCCTTCAGTGTCCGAATTTCCTCATGTGCATCGTGTATGAGTTTGTCTTTAGCAGCTATCTGGTCCAGGGCTTCATCTCGTTGTTGTACTAGCGTCTGTTCTATCGAAATTCGTGCTTCGAGTTCTGCTAGCTGTGCCCGCAGTTGATGATTTTCGGTTTTTACGGCATCAATTTCTTCCTGGAGGGGGGCGATGTCGGCTTCTAGGGTGTCTACCTTGTGTTGGTATTCGAGTTTCAGGTGGTCCGTGGCTGCCGAAAATTGGGCGGGTAGCTGGTGTGATAACTGGATGAGGTACTGCCCCATGGCGGCAAGTTCCGAGAGTGCGTTCGGTGGTGGTGGTGGTGGAGGACGACGAGGTTGAGAGGATGTGTCGGTGAGGAGTTGCTGGGAGTTTGGTGGAGAGTAGTTGGGGGAGGAAGAGGAAGATGCTGTGGGTTCATCGGTGGGTGGGAGGGGTGGTTCAGGTGGGGGTAGGGGTTTGGCAGGAGGTGATGTAGGGAGGACGGTGTCTGAGGGGTTTACCTTGGCGAGTGTTTCTGTCTGGTTGATGGCGTCGATGAGTTGTTCCAGAGCTTTGGTGGCCGATTCCTGTTCATCTTGGTGCTGCTCCGACTCTTTTTCTGTGGATACTAGTTCCGTCTCTGCTTGATCCGGCTGGTCTGGTTGCTCCGTCGATGTTTCGATGTGGGTGGTGGTGTCGTGGTACGTTTCTTCTTGGTCGTCTGGCTTGGTCCCCTGATCTTTTCCGGCGGATCCTTGGACTTCACTCTCCGAGGAGCTGATCCGAATTCGCTTGGTACGGAAGAGTTGATTAATTTCTTCGTCTTCTTCTTCGCTGTCCTCGATTGGTTGGGCGGACTCTTCGTGTCGAAGTGTGGGGCCTGCGGGTGGGGGTTGCGCGGCGAGGATGGTAGGGAAGAGGAAGGAGATGATGTGTGGAAGGCGAGAGCGGGGGGAAGAACCCTTTTGGAGCTGTTTTACGATAGCTACACATTCTTTATGGATTCTATGGAAGAAATAGGAGGCAAAATTTACCGGTTCGCGGGCAGCTAAATCTAAGGCAGAGTAGAAGGGGCGAGAGATGCCATAAGTTCGTTTCTGCAGGTTAAGGATGGCTACAAGGAACTGGAGGGCGGATCGCTCGGGTTCGGGGCGACATAGGATGGCGTATTCGTTTGATGAGGAACGGGGAAAGAGTTCGGCCATACGGGCTACAGTGATGGTAGGGCCATTTTCGCGACCTTGCGGGGTGAGGCGGTAGGCGTCGGCGAAGGCTTGGAAGGTGATGACAGTTCTGTGTGGGAGGGAAAGGAAGGCCCACTGTCGTGCGGTGGCGGAGTTTTGGGCAATGGCTTGAATGATCTGTGCGGAGAAGGGATGGGTTTCCACTGAGTGCCAAGGCAACTCAGCGAAGTTGGCCAACCCTCTGCATCTCAGGTATTCGCCTACGTCTGTAGGGATGCCTTCGCGGAAAGAAGCGTAGTTGGCTAGAGCTTCCATGGCGTTCACAGTGCACAGAAAACACAGAATACACAATCACGAAAACACAATAGCGGTTTTTGGCGCAACTCAGGGGTTTAAATATGTAGAACACGGTGTGGAGGTGAGGATCATTGTGTGGTGCGGGAACGATATGGTTTGCATGCTGGCGTGCGTACTGAGTGATCGGTAGGGAGAGGCGGCTGGTATCATAAAGATCTGTACAAAAGACGGCTAAAAGCAAAACGTATAAATTTGTACAAAAACGTGGCTCGTCGCCGAATAATTAAGGCGTACTGGTAGTGGGATAATACGGTCGCAACTTCGATCCATTAATTACTTTTGGAAGTGGAATTTCGGTCAACGTAGTCAACCGAAAAGTTGCCGGACCTACTTGTGCTGAGATCTTGAAAGGGCCGAACCATCGTAGTTTGAATTTTCCTGCTGCTCTGTCCGATTTTGCATTATAGAAGAGTACAAGCTGTCCTACCGAAAAGATTGGCGTCTTCAAATATCGATCGTGCGTCTTAGCCTGTCTTAGTTGAACTTCACGCATAGTTAAAAAACTGAGCCATCGGTGCTCATCGAGTGTTCTGAGTGCGTCCATTCGTTCTGTCAGTGAAGATTCTGGAAGCATCTTCTGAGTGATTGCTACCCGCAAACTTGGGATGACTATTTCCATGGGAGCGATAGCTTCTAAGCCATAAGCTAACTTGAAAGGTGTCAGGCCTGTGGTTACTTTATATGTAGTTCGGTATGCCCATAATACTGCAGGTAGTAGTTGATCCCATCTTTCCGGTGTTTCCATGATCAATTTCCGGAGGATATTTAACAGTGCTTTGTTTGTACTTTCAGCTAGTCCATTGGCACGTGGATAATAAGGAGAGCTAAATTTATGTGTGACTTGGAAGGACTGTGTGAGAGCCTTCATTAAATTGTTTACAAAATGAGTACCTTGATCTGAGACAATTTCCAGGGGTAAACCAAATCGTGGAAAGACATCCGTGAGTAGGCATTTTGCTACCGTAACTGCTGTAGCAGATCGCAAAGCCCAAGCTTCTGCCCATCGAGTTGCGTAATCTGTGCAAGTCAGTATGTATCGATTGTTACTGGATACTGCTGGAGGTGTAATTGGCCCGATAAAATCTAAACCCCATTTCTGAAAAGGTTCTAATGGTAAGATGGGTTGCAGGGGAAAAAGATGCCGTTGTAAGGGCTGACCAGTTCTTTGGCAAGCATCGCATTGTCTAACAAACTGTGAGATATCTCTGTACATAGTTGGCCACCAGAGTCCTCCTTGTAAAATTTTCCGGTGAGTTAAGTCTGCTGCAAAATGGCCACCGGAAGGAATTGAGTGAGCCAAAGTGATAACTGAGTTAACTTCATGTGGTGGAATACAGCGAAGTAGGATTCCGGTATGATCTGTATAATACGGTTCTCCAGCAACTAACCGAAATCGGCGGCTAACAACTGCGATTTTTCTTCGAACTGCCTTGGCAGTCTCGGCTGGAAGGCGTCCTTCGGTGAGGAAAGTTAGAATCTGATCATAGTATGTAGGTGGTGTTTCTAAGTTGGGTGACTCATCCGGTAGTGGTTCAGCATTATAAATCGCAGGAGTCGTGTCATCTATTCCTATCGGAGCTTCACCGGAATCTAGGCGTGATAAGAAATCTGCTAAGGCGTGTGCATTTCCGGGTCGGTGAATGACATCATAATCGAATTCTTGTAAAAGTAGCACCCATCGTGCCAATCGTCCTCCTAAGTGCTGCTGTCTTACTAGATAAACAAGGGCAGCATGATCCGCATGGAAGGTAAATTTACGACCTAGTAGATAATGTCTGAACTTTTTGATTGAGTAGATTAGTCCTAGACATTCTCTTTCCGTGGTGGAGTAGTTCTTTTCTGCAGGCGCAAGTCTTCTACTGGCGTAATAAACAGGGCGAAACCACTTGTCTGTTTGCTGCATCAGAATACTGCCTATTGCAATATCTGAAGCGTCAACAAAAACATGGAACGGATTGTCCCAGTCCGGTGGTTGTAAAATTGGAGCGTGCGTCAGGAGATACTTGAGTCGATCAAATGTAGTTTGACATTCTTCAGTCCATTCAAACTGTCGGGGAGTTTTTGTGATTAGCTTGTTCAGAGGTACTGCTAGGTGAGCAATCCACCGTAAGTGTCTGCCATGCCATCGTATTTGACCCATAAAACGCATTACTTCCTTCGGAGTTGTGGGTATCGGGGCTTCTAAAATCGCTGAAATCTTATCGGGGTCCACTTGAATACCTTGAGCAGATACGATATGCCCAAGTAGTTTACCACACGAAACGGCAAATACGGATTTGCTAGGATTAAGGCAGAGTCTATATTCTCTACACTTCTGAAAGCAGCATCGTAAGTGAAACAAATGGGCTATCATCTTCCCAAAGATTGAGAAGTCGTCGAGGTAGACTTGCATGAATGAAGTGAGATAAGGAGAAAATATCTCCTGCATACATCTTTGAAATGTGCTTGGCGCATTTCTTAGTCCGAACCACATTACTGTACAGGCAAAAACACCCCAATTGGTAATGAAGGCAGTTTTTGGTATATCTTCTTCAGCCATTCTAACCTGGTTGTACCCGCTGTATCCATCTAAAAATGAATACATTTCATGACCTGCGACTCTATCGAGCATGGTATCCAAAAAGGGGATCGGGAAAGGATCTGGTACTGTTGCTGCATTTAGTTTCCGGTAATCCACACAGATTCGTAACTGCTTGTTTTTCTTTGGCACGATCACGATGGGTGAGATCCATTCAGCGTGTTCTACTGGTACAATGAATCCGACTTTTAATAGTCTATCAAGTTCAGCTTTTACTTGTGATGCATAATGGGGGTTCATTCTATAGCTGGGTTGTCTTTGCGGTTTCACTTCTGGTTTCAACATGACCCTGTGTTGATAGATGCGCGGATCTAATCCTTTCATGTCTTTGTAATCCCATGCAAAGACGTCTGCAAATTCTTGAAGAAGTTTAATCAAATCCGCCTTAAATGTTTCCGGTAAGTTCTGCCTTATCTTCACAGGTCGTGGGTGGTCTTTATCTCCTAGATTGTACGTGATCAGCTGGTCTTCTGGAATATAAAATTGTTGAGGTTTCTCTGTATCATCTGTTGGCTTGAACAGTGGTTGTAATTCGTCGTCATGGGTTGAGGAAGTATTTTCCTGGACCGAATTTCCGGTGATAGCTACTACTGTACATATTGACGTGTTCCAGTTATCTATGACGGATTGTAGGTCAACAGTTCCTAGAGTCATTAAATCGGCGTTACTCTTCAGAAATTGCTCTTCTTCATCATCTGACAGTCCATCTAACATGTGAACTGGTTCAGCAAAGTATGGTCGGGCGTGAGGTTCGCAAGATTGCATAGCATCTAGTTTCACCACATATTTACGATGGGCATCCTTAAACGTAAGCTCTTGTGCAGACCAGTCCTGTATTACCTTCGCATGCTTCAGCCAAGGTCGGCCGAAAAGAAGATTGTAATCCAAAGTGGATTCGGGTAGATCTAGTATGACAAAAGTCATCTTGAAGGTTGTACCTTGTAGAGTGATTGGTACATTCCGCACAAGTCCTACAGGATGGACTCTCGATTGATCCGCCATTCGAACAAAGAATTGCACTGGTTCAATTTCGGTCCAGCCTAGCTTTTTGCATAATGCTGCGGTTGCAATGTTTACGCCTGAGCCTCCATCAATCAATACTTGCGTGATCTTTTGGTTCTTATACCATACTGTGATCAAGGGTACTGCGTGGTCAATCGCAGCATCAGGTTCCGGTTGAACGGCGGCTGTCGTAGGAATGCAAGAAGGTACTGGACTGAATTGTTGCTGAAACTGTTGTCGGATCCCAGGCACTAAGGCCAGAAGTTGGCCTAGAGGTAGCGTGATGGATGCCTTGGACAAAATTTCCCAGGCCTGTTGAGCTGGATTGTCTTGTTCTTTTGGACTTGCAGTCTCTACTGACGCAGAAATGTCTGCTGTTGTTTCTGCTGATGATGATGGCCCTACTGATGCATCCTTTTGTGTTGTGTCGTCCTTTGATGAAGAAGCCTGAGTCACCGGAATAGGTTCGGGGAACACTGGTGGTTCTGTTGTGGTCCAGTGACTGGCTTTGTTATACATCCTTCGTTGTTCTTGTATCCCTGGTTCAAAGATTTCTGCTGCCGACTGAAGTTGTTTACCAGAACGGGTCTGGATTGTAGCAGTCTGTGTCTCAAGCGGTGTAATTGTCACCATGTTGGCCATTGGATTCTGGCGTTCCTTCCTTCTTTGATCATACTCTATTGCGTCCTTACAAAACCTTCTAATGTGGCCGAATTCGCCACAAAAATGGCATCGTGGAGGTGGTAGCTCAGGTTTTTCCGGTGGTGGTCCATTCTGCCATCGGTTGGCATTATAAGTGTTGTTTCTCTGTCCTCGATAGTTCCGATATCCTTGTTGTTGATTGTTTCTCTGTTGCGGAGGCACATAGCGATTTACTGGTTGGCCATGTTCTTGGATGACTGCATTGACGGTTGCTGTCCCTTGTATCCTAGCGTTGTAGATACAGTTTCCGGTGGTGTGTCCGGTAGTGTTGCAGATAGCGCAAAACACTTGGTTCAGTGCACAGTGGGCACTTGTATGCCCCGAATTTTTGCATGTGGTGCAATATACTTGCCTGGTGATATCTTCAGCCGTATTTTTGTTTGTTTTTAGCCATTCCAAGTCTTCCGAAAATCCACCAACCTTGGATTCTAGCTGTAGAGCCATTGCAATAACGGCATCCAAGGTCATAGCTCCGACACATCTTATGATCATGATCTGCTTCAGTTGTGGGGTTAATCCATTGATAAACCATTGAGAGATGACATCATCAGGTAGATTAGCGTGAGCCTGTGGTATCTGCCGTAAATGTGTTCTAAAGAGGGTAGCGTACTCCTGGACGGTCTGATTTACCTTCTGTCTGTTGTTCTGTAGATACTCAAAGATTTCAGCGGGATTCTTCTTCAGTCTGAATCGCTGTAAAAAGGCGTCTCGTACTGCATCGTAAGTACCGAAATGATTGATATCATATTCCGTGAGCCATCTCGCCGCTTCATTGATCAGTGTTGATTGAAAAACAATGGCCTTATACGCCTGATCTGGTGGGTGGTTAAGAACTGCATAACTTATCTCGAACGTCCGTACGTGGGCGTCTGGGTCGTCTCCTGGGAATCCACCGAATTTCACGTAGGTTACTCCTGTTGGAGGTGGCCTTGGCGGTCCTAGCTGTTGTTGTTGATGGTGTTGTTGTTGGTGTTGCCCGCTCATTGTGAAGGGTTCAGGGTTTCCTTCTATATCTCGGGATTGATCGGGTGAACTATCGGGACTTGTATCGCCGGATGGTGCGTTTTCCGGTGTACTGTGTCGGCTTAAGATGCTTCGGATCTCTGTTTCGAACAGCTTTCCTTCCTTCTGGATGTCTAATATTCGAAATCTTTCTTCCAAACACGAAGGTCGAGTTGATGATTCCGCAAAAAAGGCTAAACCCTTGCCAGCGATCGGTGATTCTATTACCGGAATCTCACCGGAATGAACCGAAATTGGGCCAGAATGCCCTGTTTTACTACTTTTACCGAACTTTTCTAACGTATTTCTGACCGTGGATAACTCTAAATCTTTATCTGATATTGTTAGACTAGGTTCCAACGGCGTTTTGATAGAGTCTGGTCTTGCTATATCTTCGATATGCTGGGTCGAAGTAGCATCAGAATGTATCAAAGGCGTTGACCGTTCTACCGGAATATGACCGGAATTACTTGTAACGTTTCTACTTTCCTTGACCACTTGGTCAGATTTAATTATGCCTACTTCTTCCGAGGCTATCTTTTGGGATTTTCGTGCTCCAGTCTGACGATTCTTAGGATATGTTTCGCCCGATCGAGTGACCGGCATGTATCATTGCCCAGTGATACTATTCGAGCAGTTCGCAACAATCTGGATCTGTTGCTACTGTTAGTGAAGAAAATGTTGCTGGATGTTTGCTTCTTACAAACCGTCAGCACTCTAGTGCCACTGTCTCACAAGTGACTCGTAATTAAATGCTACTTTACCGTAGAGACTGGTAATCAGTTGCCATTTTCTCGCAGGCACCTGGGCCAGAGAGCTGGCAAGCGGATGCCACTTTCCCATAGACGGCGCCAAATGTTAAAGGTTATTTCGTCGTTTACGATTATCGTAACTGTTAATTGCCTACCGCGGTCGTTAATTACTACTTCAACGCAACAACCCTTCGGAGACTCCAGAATCTGGTTCCATACCTGTGTACCAGATATTTCCGAGTCTCTCCCTTTTGCTCTGAATTCAATATTACCGCAGAAACTACACTGCCTCGAACCATGTGGGTCCTTGGGAGTGGTAGGGGTCTGTTAGACAGAGGCCCTGTACTATTTTCCCAATTCCTTACTCAACCGTAGTTGTGGCTATTCCGTCTTCGCTCAGGTTTCGCTCCTGAACAACTTCAATTAGACCAACATACTGGACTCAGAGTTCTCAGGCTGTTCTGCCATAGTGGTTGAGCAGTAGTCTGAGATTGCAGTCCAACACTTTTAGTAACTTAACACACAATCCTCCTTATCAGTTCACAAACTTACCGCGTGTATACCTTTCAAATCGTAATATCTACGGATCATAAGACGTATCACAACCGTATTGCCATGCTACGCGTACTTAGGTATTACTGGCGTTACCTTGAACACAGACTACGATACCAACTCAATCCCTTACAGAGAATCATACCAGCTCATGTCCATCCCTCACACTTACTTATTCCACCACAGGAATAGCAAATAGACAACACTCTAACACCTTACGCATAATCAAGTCACCTCAACTCGTTACCGAACAGACTCTCACAATCGCAGTACCGACTCGTAACACACAGTGTATCACACATACACAGTCGAATGATTACACAGAGAAGGTGCACAGACAGGACAGAACCAAGACACTCTACTCGTTTGCACACAGTAGAAGAAGTAAAGTAACCCCAAAAACGGGAACTCTCACAATATATTCGCAACTTCCAAAAAACGGGGGGCGGGGGGCTCTTTTTGATGCCCTCTCTGATCGCTTTAAATAGCGTTTTGTTACAAGGCTTTTACGCGAATCTTTCTTTACCGCGTACTTTCAGAAGGGTTCTTTCTACATTAAAAACTTCTGTCTAAGTACAATTGTCCTTTGTTCGGCGGCCGTCTAACAGTATGTACAAAGCACATGAAAATGTGAAAGAACTATTATAATTACTAGTAAGAATGAACTTACCAATGCCCATTATAGGATAAGAGGAGTTCTTAGCTCATGTGACAGTATTCCCTATAGGGGTGGGCTCAAGTGAACTAAAGAAACTGTGTTTTGAGGTAATATGTTTGGTTTCCCCACTATCAAAGTGCCAAACAGCTGAGTCTACTATAAACATACATTACTCATGGGAAGATGGGTCATAGCTGCATACAATAGTAAATGCCCATTCTTTATTCTAAACAAGGTTAGCAAACTCTATTTTAGGTGTAGAGGCCTGTGCAACAACCATTCTAGCCTCTTTCTTCTTTGCCTCATTTGCAACCACTTTTGGAAAACTCTTTATGACATGATCATTTCCCTTACAATATTTTCAAAAATATTTTTTCTTTTTTGGTGTATTCTCATCTTTGTCTTTCATCTTTGATTATGCAATATTTGTAGATTTTTGCTTACTAATAGATGAGCTCCATTTACTTTTGCCCTTCTAACTAGCTAGGAAAGCTTGATCTACAACATGGATAATGGACATGTTCTACCTAGATTGATCTTCTTGCAACAAAACAAAGACTAACTCCTCAATTTTTAAGGCATTTGGATTGCCTTTCATCATCAATCAAAGAGTAGAAGCAAAACTCTGATATGAATCTAGAAGACTATTAGGAACAATATGTACAAGTGAACTATTTGGCAAGAATTCATCAACACAAATCAATTACTCCTGATAACCTTTGATCTTTGTAAAAAAACTATCCATAGAATCTCCTTCATTCATATGCTCACTCTCCAACTATTTTTGGAGGTAAGCAACATGAGCCTCATTTCTTGCCTAATATAAAGTGGTAAAAGTATCCCAAGCCTCCTTTGCTACTTTGCAAGAGTGAATGTGAGGAAGAATGGCATGTTTGATAGAAAATGCTATCAATGCATGTGCTTGAGTAGGTTTGCCATCCCAACAAAGTTGTTCTACGATAGGTGTAGCATGAACTAAAGCAGAAACAGGAATTTGAAGATCATCATTTTCAACACCATCTACATCACCTTCAGTAACTATATTTGCAGGTGTAATAGGATGTTTTCCAACACCTTGCACAATATTCCACAACCCTTTTGCTACCAATACATGTCACATCATATAAATCCACAATGGGTAATTAATACCATCCAACCTATATGATTTTGCAAAATTCACATTTTTTCATGCCATTGTGATAGTGCCATGATGTCATGATAGGCTCACGCAATTGTAACAAGGCTATACCATCATGATCCTTTCAAACCATTGCAACACCCTCACACCATTGTGATAGTGCTATGCCATCGTGACAATGCTATGCCATCGCAATAGGCTCATGCCATCGCAATAGCGCTAGACCATCACGATCCTTTCAAACCATCCTAACACCCTCATGCCATCGCGATAGTGCTATGCCATCATGATAGGCTCATGCCATCATGATAGTGCTAGACCATCATGATCGTTTCATACCATCGTGATGCCCTCATGCCATGCGACAATGCTAGATCATCGCGATCCTTTGAGACCATCATGACACCCTCATGCCATCAAGACAATGCCATGCCATCATGATCCTTTTAGACTATCATGATGCACTCACATCATCGTGATAGTGCCATGCCATCGTGATAGTGCTAGACCATCAAGATCCTTTCATACTATCATGATAGTCCTCTTGAATGGCAAAATTAGGGTTTTTTGCAAAATTCAATCAAACTTTTTCCAAACTTCTAAAATTGTGTAATTTTCTTGTAGGGCTAGTAGTGATATCATCAGGGGAAGCATCTTGTCTCTAGTGAAAATCATCTTGGCTCGGAAATGGCACTAGGGCTAGGGTGCATCCAAGAGCTTACTAAGATCAGAAGCAAAGATAGTAAGTGTCCATAATTGTCTCTGTCAACTCATTTGTATAAAACATAATCATAGGGTGTACATTCAAGAGACGATAGGAGCTCAAAATTTAAGACTCTCTAAGGGATTCAAGTTCAAAGTATAATCACTTTAGTCCAACAACATCAAAGGAGAAAAAGCAATTTAGATTCTAAGTGACCACAACTTAAAAAATCAATGAAAAAAATGGCACCTGACGAGCTCTAAATGACAAGACAAGAAACTAAGAGGAAAGTAAAATGAAAAAAAGCAATTGATAAAGAAGAATCATCTTAGCGAGGAATCAAATTCATGAACGTTAGGTCTAGGAGACACATAGAAAAGAAAGATCATCATAGTGTAAGGTCCTCAGAAGCTAGTGTTAATATCATTGCAAGATCTTGGACACAACAATTGAGCAACTATCCCTACATATTGAGATCAGAGACTAGTGAGTCGGAGATGTCTTACAACATGGAGACACCAGTAGGTAGCTCAGGGGTTGCCTACTTGAACATACCACAGGGCCCATACAAGACGCAATTGGAGTACATCCAAACCAACCAATTAGGTGTTTGCATATATGAGGATGGTTGTTCAATTGAGGACCCTAGACCGACCTATTGGATTGGAACATTCAGTAATCAAATTTGAGGAGCATTCATACATAGATAAAGAAGGAACCATGTATATTGTCACCAATCAACATGATAGGATTGATGAATTTGGAATGATGATCCCAAAAAATGAGTTGGGAGATATAGAACAAGAACACCCAAGAGAAGAACCTAGGACTCCTAGAGGCGAATCTATCCTGACTAGAGTACTCACCCCAGAATGGATTCCCCAAGACAATAAGAGATTGGAATTTTTCTTGAACAAAGAAACAAATGAGGCATTCTGGACATATAAGACCAAATAACATACGAAAATGGGGGCTATCACGATTTATGAATTCAAAGACCTTGACACCCCAGGAAACATGGTGTATGTGGATAGTGCATCCAAATGAGTGTTTGTGGTGCCAGAACATGGTAGACATGCATACACATGAAGGGGAGAAATCAAATGCTTCCATAGATCACCAAGGATCTAGGACTTCTCAAGCTGATGGCTCTCAAAGGAAAAAGATTAGAGAAATACCCGAAGTAAGCTTTGTTTAGCCTATAAGACGAGATCGATCAGATGAAGAGTCTACCAGAGTGGAATGTGAAAGAACTAGAGAACCTAGTCCCCAAAGGGAAAGAGACGATTTTCCTCTACCTAGACCTAGAGAGCACCATAAGATATTGAGGCCCGCCTAGTTAGTAAAATCCATGAAGAATTACTTTGATAGAACGGATGATCCCTATGACCATGTGGCTGAATTCAAACTAGCATTTAGAGTTGAACAAGTGGACAACATGTTCACTCAATACAATGCATTTCGACTAACATTAAAGAACACTACCTTAACTTGGTTCCAATCCCTACAACAGAGACAATTCAGGAATATCCAACATCTGCTAGAGGCATTCATCACTGAGTTTTCAAAGAGTGGGATGAGGCACAACACCTCATCTTTGATTCATAGTTTCAAACAAACTCCACAAGAGATGGTTAGACTCATCAGGTGTAGGTTCAAAAAATACATAGAAAGATGTCCTATTCCAAAGTTACCCAGTCAAGCCAAAAAAGTGTCCCTATTTTTGGATGGCTTACTAAGTGCTAAGCTACAGTCATATGTTTATGTGAAGGAGCCCCAAACACTAGAATAGTGTAAGATGCCATATTGATTTTCCACAAAAAAAAGATGTGTAGGTAATAATGAAATTTTATGTTTAGGATATTTTGATCATTAGCAATAAGTTTTTACATTCTCTCTCTGGAAAGTTTTTGCATGGAATTTGTGTGTTAAATTTGAGCATGAAGATGAAGGAATCTAAAAAAGTGTTGAATGAGAGAAAGGTAGAGTACTCTTAGTAGAAAAACTTTACCTGATTGAGTTTTTTGTAGTTCCTATGTTTTATGTCTCATTTATTCCCATGAAGATAGGTTAATGAAGAGATTTTTCATGTTTTTTCATCTTTCTCTAGAATTTTTGATTTTGCAGGGCCCAAAAGTGATATCTAGAAGCATATTTGAACCCGAGGTATCTCTAAAACTATTGTACAAATTGAAAAACTGAATATTTTTGTGTCTCACAAGCTTAAGCTAATTCCTAACCGTTTTTGAGATACACGGCTTGGAAAAGTGCCATTTTCCAACACTTAAAAAAAGAGAGAGAAGCCTTGATTCATCTTATTCATGTTCGCGGATTTAGAAAACGCACATGGGTATATGGGTTATTTTGGGTGATTGATGTGTGTGTGAGTGTGTTGCAGGGATCACCTCTATTTTTGCAGGTACAAATCTTGAGGTGGACATGAAAAATAGATGCATGGGTGGTCTGGAAGTCTTGCATGAGATATGCAAAAAGACGCTATCTTGGAGCATGCAGATTCTAAGAGCGCATGTCTCAGAAGGCATGATTGGTCGTGCGCTGGCAAAAGGTGGAGATCCAAAAAGACGAAGACAGAGAGATAGGGAAGGAAGATGGTCCTACATTGATCACGATCATTTTTGGCTTTTGAGATTATGATTGAGATTGAGATTGGGATTGAGATTGTGATTGCGATCAAGATTGGGATTGAGATCAGCTCGGGGGTGGTCGGGTGGATGAAGCTTCACATTGAAGCTATTCGATAGATTATCTAATGCAGATCAGAACTACTTGTAAATCTGCACAGAGAATAAAATTCTCTCTCTTCTTGTTCTGTGTATACTCTGTTTTTTTCTTCTTTATATCTTTTTGTGCCAAAGTCTATTCTTTTGTGTGGGATTGTGATTGAAGATTAGGAGACTTATTACAAATAGTGTGTGAGAATTTGCATAGACACTGAGGAAAATTTAGCAAATGAGTTGGAGCTCTCAAAAGTCTACAAGGACTCAGATAGATCCGCAAATATTTCCTCTAACCACTCTAATTCCATAGAGGGCTTGTGCCCATATAAGTAGTGACTAGAGCTCATGCATACAACAAAACCAACAGATAAATCCAGACAAGACCATAGAGAATAGTGAAATCAGAGAATCTAGTGGAAGAAAAGTAAAATCTTCGAAGGGTTCTTGAGAAAGGCTTAAAAGAAAATGGAGTAAGAAAATAAATGAGCTACAAGGAAGCTTAAAAGAGACTAGGGCCAAAATCTTAGAATTAGCTTCTCAAAATTCAATCTCAATAGACCCAATGCCCAGATCTGGGTCTGTTTTAGCTGAACCTATACTCGAGAACTTGGATATCATGTTCAGAGCATACCAAGCAAGAATCAGAGAGGGACCTAAGGTAGAGGAATTAAGCAAGAGCTACCCCAAAGCAGACCTAGAAATTGAGAGAGGCCCAAACCATGTTCAAAGCATCTCAGTATGTTAATTGGAGCAACCTAGTGAAACCTGAGTTAACTTTTAAGGATTCTTAGAAAGATTAGAACAAATGTTGTCTAGCATGAAGAATGTTGAGCTTAAGAAAACCCCCTCGGTCCAAAACTCACAGGAAGAAGTTCCACCCATGGTATCACAAGTGCCCAATTCTATGGAGTTGGGATTTCCCCTTCCATACATAAGTACTCGCAAGGAATTTTAGGGAGATTCAAGAAGAGAAATGGAGGAGGGAGTCGGAAACTTCCCCACTGATTCAAGAGATAGATGATTGTCAGGAGCAATTCTCTTTGGACATACCCTCAATTTATAGAAAACAAGAAGATGAACATTTTTGTGAGCAGACAAATTTTGAATCTAACTCCTTACATGAGCTACCTCACTTTACTCGACCATGGGAATCAAAGTCCTTGCAGATGAGAGCACCCACCATACTAATCAGGAATAAGGAATTAGTTCTTCCTGGGAATACTGAGGTTGTGAAGAACACTAAAGTGCAGTGCCGTCTCACTTTAGAAGAACTGTTAAAAGTTAAACCCGAGTTGTGGAAGCATGTAGCAAAACAATTATCAGAAGCAGCTACTGCCCACTCCTAGAAAGGGCCACAATGAAAAGTATCTAAAATACCCACCAATTGAATTGGGGATATGAGCAAAGGAGGAGAGGGAAATACTTATTTACCCATCTCCTAACAAGGGTACATCACCAAAGCAATCCTAGAATCAGGTGCAGGAGTCGCAATTGATACCACTGTAATAAAGTAAGTCTATGATCTAAGGGTAGAGCCGATTTAGACAGATATGAAATCAAACACTGTTTGGTCACCCGTGTGTATGACCAAATATCTCACATTTAGACTTACTAGAAGGTCATGTGCTCTTATAAACAAGTGATCCACTTAGCTTAGTGATTAATGTCACAAGGAAGGAGATAAGGAAGAGAGCTCACACACACACTCTCACTCTCAAGGAGAAGCACAGACACACATTGAGGCAAGGAAGAATAATCTTCTTCTTCTTCTTCTTCTTCTTCTATTACATAAAAGGAATGTACAAGAATGACCTTAAAAACAAGAATACAACAAGTGCAATATATAAAGATCAGTACATACGGAAAAACCTAATATCCACGAATGAGTGAGCTAGCAAGAAACAAATGTGCCATCACTCTCGGTAGATAAATCTAATAAAGCTCAATGAAGTATCCCTGACATATATCGGTATGACCACTATACATGTCAGAGAAACGAAAAACTGGTACGTGTCATCCTGGAACATCACATGTTGAGCTTGATATCTCAACACTCCCCCTCAAGCTCAACGCCATATCCTGTAATCCAAGCATCTCTCGAAACTTCTTTAACTTCTCAGCTCCAAGTGCTTTGGTGAAAATATCAGCAACCTGCTCATCTGTTCTCACATAAACAAGATCAATATCACCTGCTAATACCTTCTCTCTGATGAAGTGATAATGTACCTCGATATGCTTTGTTCTAGCATGGAAAACAGGGTTCCGTGCTAACTGTATGCTGCTAAGATTATCACAATAGATAGTGATAGGCTTTTGCACTTCCACACCTAAATCTGCAAGTAACATCTCCAGCCATGATGCCTCACATGCTGCCATTACAACACCTCTATACTCAGCCTCTGTACTCGACAAAGCAACAGTGGGTTGCTTCTTGCTGCTCCATGTAATAGCTGCACCTCCAAGTGAGAAAAGAAAGCCACTAGTAGATCTTCTATCTGGAGTACTACCAGCCCAATCTGCATCGGTGTATCCATGAACCTACAACTCCACACCAGCTTCATAAAACAATGCATAATCCAAAGTAGCACTCACATAACGTAGAGTGCGCCTCAGAGCATCCAAATGTGAATTCCTAAGAACCTACATAAACTAACTTTCAAGTCCAACAGTATAACTTAGATCAGGCCTTGTAATTGTGAGATATATAAGACTTCCCACAATTTTCCTGTACATAGTAGCATTTTCCAATGCTTCACCTGATGTCGTATCCAATTTCAAATTCTGATCTAATGGCATAGAAATTGGCTTACAATCAGCCATACCATACTTTTGTAGCATATTCAAGGCATATTGCCTTTGCGAAATCCATATATCTGTTTCTGTACGTATAAACTCAATGCCCAAGAAATAGCGCAGCACACCAAGATCTTTCATGTCGAACTCTTGCATAAGAAGTTTCTTTACCTCTTTGATGCTTTCTTCATTATCACCACCTACAATCAGGTCATCAACATAAATAGCCACAATAGTGATGCCATCATCAGCCTTCCTTGCATATAGTGAGTGATCTGCATCACACATAGAGAACCCAATGCTGGTTAAGTAATCAGCAATCCTTGCATGCCATGCACGAGGGGCTTGCTTCAGCCCATACAAAGCCTTTTGCAACCTGCAAACATATTTTGGATGCTTTGAATCTTCATATCCTTGTGGCTGGTCCATATATACTTCTTCCTATAACTCACCATGTAGGAAAGCATTCTTCACATCCATCTGATGCAAAGTCCATCCTTTTGCTGTAGCTAATGCAACAAGTGTTCTGACAGTAGACATTTTTGTTGGAGACCTTTTAATCTCCAAATGCTTGATCTATACTGATCTAAGATCACATCTATATCAGTTGTAGACCAAACTTTACACAAATATTACTTTGATTTACCAAATCATTCATGAACAATTCTCTGAATGAGAATTTTCTTTCTTCAAGAAGTCTGCTTCAGAAATCGACTTCAATACCTGCACATATCTTCAGATATTCTCAAACCAATGATGCACAATACTCCACACTATATTTGCGCAATCATATCATTCATTAGTTCTCCAAAAGAATCATTAAAACTTCAATTTGATCCTTAAGATCAAAAGTATGTAAAAACTATCTTCCAGGAAATGTCGACTTTGACATGGTCAACTTCTTCAGTTGATTTCTCACAGCACAAATCCCGTTTTGCTAAATGCTTTTAGACGTAGCTTCCTTACCTTCTAACTTAGATTTTGAATGCTCACTCATTAAAAACTTTACACTATGCACTGAGATCTAAGCAAAACATTGACACAGAAAAGTGTGCAACTCTGAGAAGTCTTTTTCAGATTCTACATATGAATGTTCCTATTGATCATTCTCACAGTAGGAAAGAAATTAGATCATGAAATTATGAACATAGCTTCATTAGCTCTCAGATTAGATGTGTACAACAGGATTTGTGATCCACATGATGAGACTGAGAGAACTCAGAGAAAAACCCGTCGCTAATTTTCTGAGTAAAACTCTCTACACATCTCTCTAAGACACTTGTCTTCAAAAATGACTCTCTATAGTTTTCTTTACATCATTGACTTATATACATACGATTTTAGACGTATCCCGCGTCTATTACACTACTCCTTATCATCCTAAGGATTACCTATACTCATAATACAAGAATTTCCACCTGTAGTGTACATATGTATACATACTTTACTTCTGAAATTTCTTCACTCTCTCAAGTGTCTTCTTCCACTTCAATCTGATCATTGACTTTCTTCAAGCTCTTTATAATCACCAATTTGTGATTGGTTTGTTCCAACAACTCCCCCTCAATCACTAATTGTGATTATTCCATTCTTCTTCACTCCTGCCATCTCCTTGAATCTCTGTAGCTTAGGTCCATCCAAGCTTTTTGTCATCATATCTGCAATTTGTTCTTTTGTTGAAGTATACATCACTTCACTCTCTTTATCAAGTACCTTTTCTCTCAAGAAATGATACTGAATCTCTATATGCTTAGTCCTGGCATGAAAAACAGGGTTAGCTGCCAAATATAAAGAACTCATATTATCTCAAAAAATAATTGGAGTACTCTGATCAATTCCAAAACTCTTCAACAATGTCTTTAACCATATCACTTCTTTTGCAGCCTCCACCATTCCTTTATATTAAGCTTTTGTAGATGACAAAGCAACTGTATGTTGCTTCTTTGAGCACCAAGAAACTAATTTATCTCCAATATAACAGAGATACCCATGAGTGGATCTTCTATCATCTGAATCACCTGCCCAATCTGCATCACTAAATACTTTGATTCTTGTATCAGAAGTAAATCCATAGTACAAACCTTCACTTAGGGTTCCTTTGATATATCTGAGTACCCTTTGAGCTGCAATCCAATGAGTCTTCTTTGGACAATGCATGAATCGTGATAACACACCTACTCCATATGATAAATCTGGCCTTGTCAAGGTAGCATAGATTAAACTACCTACCAAACTCTGATATTTCTTCATGTCATTGAATTCTTCACCTCCATACCTGCTCAACTTATGATTTACCTCCAATGGTATGCTTGAAGGCTTGCAATCCTCCATGTTAAATTTGACCAGAAGATTCTTCAAGTACCTCTCTTGTGTAACATATACTCCATGTTGAGTATACACAATCTGCATTCCTAAGAAATAAGATAAGTTTCCCAAATCACTTATCTTAAACTCTTTCTCTATTTGTTTCTTGAGTTCATTGATTCCTTGAGCATCTGTACCTATGACAATAATATCATCAACATAAATACACATGTATATGTATCCATTTTCACTTGCCTTCACTAGCAAGCTACTATCTGCCTTTGATGCTTGAAATCCACATTCATTCAAGAACTTAACAAGCCTGTAATTCCATGCTCTTGGAGCCTGCTTCAACCCATACAAAGCTCTCTTGAGCTTACACACATAATCTGATCCAATTGAATCCATGAAACCTTCTGGTTGCTCCATGTATACTTCATCTGCAATGTATCCATTCACAAATGCATTCTTCACATCTAATTGTGATAACTTCCATCCTTTACAAGCTGCAATAGCAATCAATGATCTAATTGTAGACATCTTAGCAACAGGACTAAAGGTTTCATCATAATCTACCCCATAAGTTTGGGCATAACCTTTGACCACAAGTCTAGCCTTGTATCTAGACACCTTTCCATCTGCAAACCTTTTTGTTTTATACACCCACTTACATCCAATGACTTTCTGATTCTTTGGTCTTGGCACCAATTCCCAAGTTTCATTTTCAAGTAGAGCATCATACTCTTCTTGCATTGCCTTCTCCCAATTCTGTTTACCTTTAGCTTCTTCATATGTGATTGGATCCTCTTCTGTTTTCACAATGTAAGCATAATCTTTTGTTGTTAAGAAAGATGTGTCATAACTATACCTGATAGGCTCTTTCCTTTCTCTTGAGGATCTTCTGACCTTTGCACTTCTTGAAGTTTCAGCCACATTTGGTTCTGGATCAAATCTTCGCTCATCCTTAACATTATTCTGCAATTTACTTTTACAATTAACATCATCAATGTCTTCTTCATATACACTTACTTTTGTCTTCCCTTTCCTTTGTAGTTCTTTGTCATCTGCATAATCATTTGTTGACCCTGTATACCATGTGCTTTGCTCATCAAATGTAACATCTTTGTTAACAAGAAATTGCTTTGTAGATGGACTCCACAACCTGTAACCCATCTGTCTATCATCATACCCAATAAACACATACTTTTCTTCTTTGGGTTCTAACTTATGTCTCAATTGTGAAGGAACATAAGCATATGCTAAACACCCAAATACCTTACAATGATCAAGAGTAGGTTTCTTACCCCACCATGCTTCATAAGGAGTTCTTCCCTCCAATGCTTTACAAGGTAACCTATTCACAAGGTATGTTGTAGTGTTGATAGCTTCTGCCCATAAGTAATTTGGACAATTCTTTTCCTTCATCATTGCTCTTGCAAACTCTACAAGAGTTCTATTTCTTCTTTCTGCAACTCCATTTTGTTGAGGGGAGTACCTGCAAGTTACTTCTCTTTTTATACCTGCATTCCACAAATAATCATCAAACTCTTTAGAAAAATACTCTCCCCCTCCATCTGATCTCAACCTCTTGAGCTTTTGTCCTGTAATCCTTTCTGCATAAGCATGATAATGCTTGAATGTTTTGAACACTTCTGATTTATTCTTGATTACATATAAAGTAATCCATCTGGTTGCATCATCAACAAACAACACATAATATCTGGATCCATTTATGCTATAGTCCCTTGAAGGACCCCATACATCTGTATGAACCAATTCAAGCATATTTGAATACTTGTATCCTGATTTATTGTATGAATTTTTGTGAGCTTTACCTAATTGACAAGCTTCACACTTGTACACCATGTGTTGCCCTTCAATTTTTGGCAAACCAAGCACTACATCATTCCTTGACATTTCCTTTATAGGTCTCTCATTGAAATGACCTAATCTTTTATGTCATAGGTCTAATTCAAACATCTTTTGACCTCCATAAGTAAATAGAGCATGTCCCACATTACCTTGGACTTTGAGAGTAAACAATCTTCCTTCCTTTTTACGTGCAATAATGTTTCTATATCCCTGACTTGGATCTTGCACATAGACACCATCATTTGTGAACCTGACTTCATATCCTTTCTCCTCAATTTGCCCTACACTTATCAAATTTTTAGGAATAGTAGGAACATAAAGTACCTTGCTCAAGAGTGTACTTCCATTCTTTGTCTTCACTGATCCAATACTTTCCACCTTATGCTTAGTATTGTCACTTGTTTGAACTGTACGTCCATTCACCTTTGCTTCCATATCAGTCATCAATGATATATTGCCACTTAGATGATTACTACATCCTGAGTCAATATAAAACACCCTTTGATCTTCTCCTACTGATTCATGAGTTGCATTCAAGATAAGAGTCATATCATCCTTCTGATCTGATGCATAGTTATAATAATTGTTGTTGTAGGACTGAGGTTGAAAGCTTCTTCCACCTCCTCTAACATATGATGTCCTACCACCTCTTCCTCTGAAATTGCCTCTTTGGTTTCTGCCTCCTCTACCTCTTTGATTAAAACTCTGATTATTGCTTCCACCATTTTGATTGTTATACCAACAATCATTTGCCAAATGATTGGTTCTGCCACAAATCCAACAAGATTTAGTATTATCTTTGTTCTTACCTCCTCTTCCTTTACCTCTGAAATTCATTTTTCCTTTTGTAAAGTTAGCTTGGCTTGAAGATCCTTCATCATCAGTTGACTGCTTTCCTTTGCCATTCTTTTTCTTGTCCTTGGAGTACATGGCTTGACTTGCACTCCTATCATTGTCTCCCTTAATGTCCTGCTCAAAATTTAGCATATGTCCTAGCAATTGATTAAGATCAGGAGTAAAATGATCAAGTGACAATTCTATGGACAATATGAAAGGCTTCCACTTCTCATCTCCTCTTAGACCTGTAAGTATTTGCCTTACCAACTTATCCTCTTCAATATCTTCATCTACTGCTCCCAAACTATCTGCAATATCCTTCATCCTTGCCACATAATCAGAAATTGATTGTGAGCTCTTCTTCTTGAAAGTTGTAAACTCAGCCCATAGTGAAGACTTCCTTGACTTGGTTGTATTTTGAAAATGATCTTCCAAAGCATTCCAAACATCTGTTGCACTTTCCAATCCTCTGATGTGAGGTAGAAGATAATCATTTACAGCCATGTAAATGATGCTCCTAGCTTGAGCATCCTTTCTCATCCAGATCTTCAAATCTGCAAGCTCTTCCCTAGTTGGAATACTAGGATCTGCAAACTCAGGCTTTTCTTCTTCTCCTGTTATGAATGCCATCAAATCTTTGCTCATGAGGTGTGCCTCCATCCTCATGGACCAAGCTGGATAGTTCTCCCTATCTAGCTTATCAATCTGCAAGCTTTCTCCCATCTTTGATCTTTCTATGTCTGCAATTACTATGATTTATGATAGTAAAGTGTACCTTTGATATGAAGCTTCAGTCTTTTCTTGATCTTTTGAACTCGTGCTTTGTGCTTTGTTCTTCTGCAGATTATCTTCAAGAATTTGTCCTTGTCCACCTTCGATTAGAAAGAACTTCAATATCTGCAGCAGTCGGGACTTCCAATGTCTTTACTTCACTTGTATTGCACCTTTTGCTCTGATACCACTGTTGGAGACCTTTTAATCTCCAAATGCTTGATCTATACTGATCTAAGATCACATCTATATTAGTTGTAGACCAAACTTTACACAAATATTACTTTGATTTACCAAATCATTCATGAACAATTCTCTGAATGAGAATTTTCTTTCTTCAAGAAGTCTGCTTCAGAAATCGACTTCAATACCTGCACATATCTTCAGATATTCTCAAACCAATGATGCATAATACTCCACACTATATTTGTGCAATCATATCATTCATTAGTTCTCCAAAAGAATCATTAAAACTTCAATTTGGTCCTTAAGATCAAAAGTATGTAAAAACTATCTTTCCAAGAAATGGCGACTTTGACATGGTCAACTTCTTAAGTTGATTTCTCACAGCACAAATCCCGTTTTGCTAAATGCTTTTAGACGTAGCTTCCTTACCTTCTAACTTAGATTTTGAATGCTCACTCATTAAAAACTTTACACTATGCACTGAGATCTAAGCAAAACATTGACACAGAAAAGTGCACGACTCTGAGAAGTCTTTTTCAGATTCTACATATGAATGTTCCTATTGATCATTCTCACAGTAGGAAAGAAATTAGATCATGAAATTCTGAACATAGCTTCATTAGCTTTCAGATTAGATGTGTACAACAGGATTTTTGATCCACATGATCAGACTGAGAGAACTCAGAGAAAAACCCGTCGCTAATTTTCTGTGTAAAACTCTCTACACATCTCTCTAAGAAACTTGTCTTCAAAAATGACTCTCTATAGTTTTCTTTACATCATTGACTTATATACATACGATTTTAGACGTATCCCGTGTCTATTACACTACTCCTTATCATCCTAAGGATTACCTATACTCATAATACAAGAATTTCCACCTGTAGTGTACATATGTATACATACTTTACTTCTGAAATTTCTTCACTCTCTCAAGTGTCTTCTTCCACTTCAATCTGATCATTGACTTTCTTCAAGCTCTTTATAATCACCAATTTGTGATTGGTTTGTTCCAACAATTTTAGCTACAGGGCTGAATGTTTCCTCATAATCAATGCCATATGTCTGTGCATAACCTTTAGCTACCAATCGTGCTTTATACCTGCTTATGCTACCATCAGCATTATGCTTTACATTGTAAACCCATTTGCAGCCTATGGATTTCTTTCCTTGTGGCAATGGAACCAGCTTCCATGTATCATTTCCATAAAGTGCAGCCATCTCCTCATCCATAGATTTTTTCCAATCTGCATTACCAATTGCATCTTCAAAACAAGAAGCTTCAGCATCTTGTATTACCTTTGTCATGTAGGCACAATGGCGAGCCATGTAACTATCATATGTCAATCGTTGCACTGAATTATGCATCCTCCCAGATCTTCTTGGTCCTGGGTCACTTCTTCTTGTATCATCTGCATGTGCCCTTCTTACTCTTGGAGTCTTCACAGAGGGCAATCCAAGTTCCTCATCAATACTCTTTTCTGAACCACTTGAATCTCCATCAACATCTTCAAAACCTGCACATGTTTTACTACAAGCAAAAAGCTTTTCTTTACCTTTCTTGGATGTATTTGATGAATTTGCTGGACTAAAATTTCTACACAATCTTCCACTCCATGGATTTGAGTTGGAACTATTGCTTGGTGATGCATCCGGTCCACTCAAAACTTGAGATTCTGCACTAGATTTTTTAGCATTTTCTTTGTCATTTGGTTCAAGATTCAGTCCTTCTTTGGCATCTACATAGAAGCTTGACATTTCATCAAATACCACATCTCTGCTCACCTTCACCTGTCGTGTGAGTGGGTTATAACATTTGTACCCCTTTTGCTCAAGGGAATATCCAATGAAGATACATTTTTTTGCTTTCGGATCAAGCTTCGTCCTCAACTCATCTAGAACATGTACATATGCAATACAACCAAAAACTTTCAGATGTGATAAGTTTGGCTTTTTACCTGTAAAGTTCTCTTTAGGTGTAACTTGATGTACAGTAGAAGTCGGAGTTCTGTTCATGATGTATACAACAGTATGCACAGCTTTTGCCCAATAACAATGAGGCATATTCTTCTCAGCCATCAAGGCTCTTGCTATTTCTGCAATATGCCTATTTTTGCATTCAGCAACACCATTTTGTTGTGGTGTGTACCTGCATGAAAACTGACGCCGAATTCCATGATTTTTTAGAGAATTGCTGAACTCATTTGACATGTATTCCCCTCCTCCATCAGATCTTAATGTTTGAATGTACTTCCTTGTCTGCTTTTCCACCATAGCTTTAAAATTCTGGAAGTGAGTGAACACCTCGCTCTTCTCTTTCATGAAATACACCCATACTTTGCGTGTATGATCATCAATGAAGGTAACATAAAACTTGCAACCGCCCATAGATGTGGTCTTTGCTGGACCCCAAACATCTGTATGTACTACTTCTAGTAGTTCTCACTAACATGCTTGTCATGTGGAAATGATGCTCTTGACTGTTTACCGAATTGACATGCTGCACATACCTTTTGCATTTCTGCAACTTTGAAATTTGGTAGTCCATGGACAATCTCCTTTGACTGCATCATTTTCAGCCTTTGCAAGTTTGCATGTCCAATCCGTTTGTGCCATATCTCTATATCTGCAATAACTCCTGCACCTTTTGCAAACATGGCTGCATTCATTTCAAGAATCTTCACATTTAAGGTGAACATCCTACCCACTTTGTTTCCTTTGGCAACCAATCGTCCATCCTGCTTGTACTCTTCTACATATAATCCATCAGCATTGGACCTGACTTGTAATCCCTGGTCAACCATTTGTCCAACATAAACCAGATTCTTTGTTATATTTGGAACATGCAACACATCAGCAAGATGTTTTACCTTCCCGTCCTTCATAGACAATGCTATGTTTCCTGTATGCTCAATAGGATGCGATGTATCATCACCTGTTTCAACATATCCAGGAACTGGCATTTTTTGCAAACTACTAAACCATTCTGCATGACTGGTCATGTGATTTGAAGCACTTGAATCAACATACCAGACATTATCATTCGATTTTGAAACACATGCAGACATCGTATTCATCATGTGATGTTGAACCATAAACAACTTCTCAGAATCATCTGCACTTGTGGATGCATAGTTGTTTTGCTGCCTTCTGTTATTTTGATTGTTTAACCTGCAATCACGTTCAAAGTGTCCAGCTTTACCACAGTTCCAGCATCCTTTACTATCATTACCTGAATCATTTCTTTGGAAATTTCTGCGACCTCTTTGGCTCCCTCTGCCTCGAAACTGTCCTCTTCCTCCTGCATGATTCTGTTGTTGACCTTGGTCTTGGTTACTGTTTCCTCTTCCACTTCCAAAACCTCTACCTCTACCTCTTCCTCTGCCAGAGTAGAATACCTGCTCAAAATTGGGCTTTCCTTGGGAGTTTGAGTCCTCACCAAGACTCTTTTCTTCAATAATCAGCATAGATACCAGATCAGCAAAATTCGGAATATTTTCCCTAGTCTGTATGGAAGTTCTGAACTACTTATATGCAGCTCCTAAACCACGAAGGCACACTTCCACCTTATCATCATCATGTACATTCACGCCAATAGATGCAAGTGACTCACATATGCCTTTGATTTTAAGAGTGTAGTCACTTACCGACATGCTCTTCTTTTCCAATGTATGTAGCTCGTTCTTGAGTTGTAATTTCCGTGCCTTTGTATTAGTCTCATACAAAGTGACCAAGCTGTTCCAAGCCTCTTTTGGAGTCTTGGCATCCTGTATGTGTCCAATCATGCTATCCTATATGCTAACAGATAGCCAATACATTACCTTTCGTGCTCCTTGATTCCATTCCTCATATGCTCTTAGCTGATCTGCAGTCCGATTCCTTTCTGGTAACTGCGGAGCATTTTCATTCTCTCCTTCGATGTACTTCCAATAGTCTTTTCCCATCAGGAAATTCGTCATTCTGAATCTCCAAGCATGGAAGTTGTTCTTGTCGAGCTTATCGCTCATAAGCTGACTCATTCCATCTGCGTTTGCCATTTTTGCAACAATTCACAACATTGCAAAACACTACAAGTAGCACTTCTGCTTGAACACTGTCGCACTATGACGTGACAGTTCGATCTCAGAAAAACACAGTTTTCGTGTATCAACAGTACACGGAATCGCTTGAAATTCTGGATCTGGAATATATGAGTGTTGCCGAACACAACACAAGTTATAGTTTCTGAAATTGACCTGGTTTTTCTATGGGCCCCACCTTGCGGGCTCGAAATGGAGGTCGAGATGGCTTCTACCTTCACAGCGATTTTCGTAGCAAACGGAGGCCGTTTGTGAAATTGCGTTTTCTCCATGCCTTGTCGCGTAGTCTTCACCGTCGCCTTCTCCACGAGCTCTCTACAACCACGCTGGCTCTGATACCATGTCACGAGGAAGGAGATAAGGAAGAGAGCTCACACACACACTCTCACTCTCAAGGAGAAGCACACACACAGATTGAGGCAAGGAAGAATAATCTTCTTCTTCTTCTTCTTCTTCTATTACATAAAAGGAATGTACAAGAATGACCCTAAAAACAAGAATACAACAAGTGCAATATATAAAGATCAGTACATACGGAAAAACCTAATATCCGCGAATGAGTGAGCTGGCAAGAAACAAATGTGCCATCACTCTCGGTAGATAAATCTAATAAAGCTCAATGAAGTATCCCTGACATATATCGATATGACCACTATACATGTCAGAGAAACGAAAAACTGGTACGTGTCATCCTGGATCATCACATGTTGAGCTTGATATCTCAACAATTAAGTCTCAAGGGTGTGAAGGAGGAGGTCTTGGGTGCAATCCCCATGAGATACATGGGGAGAGTATTTTGCCCCAAAGAGATCTAAAGCCTTCTAGAAGCATCCACTTGAGTTAACCCGAGTTAACTCGGACACTTGGTGCACATGTAGTTACATGGATGGTTAGTATCCACCTGCCCAAGAAGGCAGTCCCTTGGAGAGAGCTATATATAGAGGCATTTGGTTGGGAGGAGAGTCATCTCTCTAGGATGTGGTGGCATTTGTAATCCTCATTCTCTTTCATTGGTATCAGAGCTCTAGGCAAGCTCCCATGGTGACCTTGATAGGCTCATCATCATCTTCCTATTCTTCACATTTGGAGTATTTTTGTTGCACACATTTCTCTAGAATGTCGATATATTCTCTAGATCATCCGTCGTTATATGCCTCTTCTGCATAGTTTTCGAAATCCAAAAGTAAAATTGTACTTGAAGAACACGTCTAGTGTGTGGTAGATGGGGATTGATCCATCGACATGCACCATGGTTTGCGGATGGGCTAACCACCAGCACCACGTCCAAAAGTGTTGATGTCAATCAGATCCATCGGGCATCTTCACGAGGCAGAAGATGTGTTTTTGAAGTGATTCAATGTACGGGAACCGAATCTACGTCATCATCATCTTAGGCCATCCTTCTATCCGTAAGAGCAAGGCTTGTTGATCTCTAATGTAACTTAAGAATAAAAAAAAAGTTCTTAGACATACACAGATAGGATTCAAAGCACTATCATCTGCTAGCGAAAGTGTTCATCTACGCCACAAGTATCTATACGTACGCGGCTGTTGTCTGCTACCAAAAAAACTCATCTGCTACAAGTATATGTCCTCGCTAAGGCTGGATTGCAAAAGATAGAAGATTATTTTATGCCTTAGCCTGTGCTCAGGCAGACTCAAACCAAGAACGCATTCAAATTGGGAAATAGCTCAACCACTTCAGTAACATACTTTCATATTCAACGTGTTGTGCAAGACATAATATCTATTGTTTTCACGTATATTTTCTGTTAATTCAGAGTTGAGAAGCTCAGTTTTTACCTTTTTTTTTTTGGGTTTTCTACTATCTCCAATTGAGCCCGAATTCGAAGCATCATCTTGTTCTCTAGAAGGGCAAAGGAAAGAAGTCAAGTTTTTGAATCTTGTGGGAGATGTAAAGAAGGAAGACATTTTCTCTACTTCGGATGAAGACATCCTAGAGTAATGTGAAAATGAGTCAAATAGCTTCCATCGAGCCATATTGTATCGACTCCTCCATCTTACGCCCATTGAGGAGTTGGGTGTGTCATACAAAGACCATGTCGCTGAAGACATGTGCTTGTGGTGGATGTTGCATGTACTGATTCTTCAAAGTATGGAGACTGAAGCTAACCAAGATGAAGAATGGCTCTTATCTTGGACAAAGGAAGGACATAACTTCATATGCAGATAAGTATTTTCCAAGTTAATGTTTGTGTTCAATATTTGTTTTTGCTCTTGGCTTTCATTTAGAGTGCATCTTATTATCTTTGAAGCTTGGTAGAAATCATAATTTTTTAATAATATTGATGCAAATTAATGAAAGCTAAATGAAAGAGCATAAACATATTGAAACACTCATTAAGCACAAGCATGCATTGGTATATCACCGCATGGGAATGAAAGAATGTTGATGCATTTCTCCTTTTTAAAATACAATTTTCTGCACGTAAACTTTCTCCTTGCTTGAAAACGGTGTGTACTCAAGTTTGTGCACATGTTTATATCTTTTTGAAAGGTAGCAAGGAGATTGGTTGTGCATGGATACTTGAGGATGAATGCATAATGAGGTCAAGAATTGCTTGATTTAAGTTTACTGCATGAACAGGAAAACAAAAACATGCAAATACATGAATGCACTTACATGCATTTGCATGCAAGAACATGCATGGAAAACAAAAACATGCAAATACATGAATGCACTTACATGCATTTGCATGCAAGA
>CM035444.1:109899740-109902240 GCA_020310875.1 Ceratopteris richardii
TGATTGAGGAAACACTACAAGTGGTATCAGAGCAGAATCAATCCTCGGGAGTGATGGAAGGTCTAACACAAAAGATTCGTGAACAAGAGGAGCTCATTCAGAAGCTCCTTGGTGAATTGCGCAAAGAACGAGGCGGAAAGCAACCAAAAGGAGCAACAAATTTGTTTGTGGAGTTGAACGATGAGGTAGATGAAGGTGCGGGAACATCTAGTGTACCTCGCAAAAAACAAAAACGCAATTATGAAGATATGGAACCAAGTGAGTTTGCCCTTAACCAAGTCTTCAAGAAGGCAAAGTTAAATGATTTTGATGGCGAGAAGAAGAGTGGCGAAGATCTTGAGGCATGGATTGAAGAACTGGAGGATTTCTTTGATCTTTGACAATTTAGTGAAGAGTCCAAGGCAAAAGTTGGGATCCTACACCTGCGTGGGATCGCGAAGCTATGGTGGAAGTCATATTGACACTACCCTATGGAGAAGAAGATGGAGTTCTACAATTCCGACAACACGAAAGTGATAAGCATAGCTTATCTGTTGATGAGTACAAAGAGAAGTTCCTACGTCTTCATAAATATGCATTGGAGGTTAGTGGTAATGCTCTAAAAAGTAAATTTATTGAAGGGCTTCGTGAGGAACTTCGCGATCAAGTCAAGGGATCTAGATGCATTGATTTTCTTGATGCTGTTGCGATGGCCGAGAACTTTGAGAAGATGGAGAAGTTCAATTTGCAGAAGGCAAATAGAAGCAGATTCATTGCAATGGGACATAGGCCACAAAGACTTGTTGCAATGAACATAAACAATTCAAAGAAAACTCCATCTTCTAATAACCAAGATGAGAACCCTGCTCAGGTGGAAAATCAAAGGAGGTGTCAACCAATCGAGTGGCAAAAAGACCCTAATTTTATTGAGAGGGCAAAAAGACTTGGTCTGTGTTTACACGAAAGGATATGTTGAAAACCTTGAATTTACTCTTTCTAATAGGCACTTTTTTGGAAGTTTCCATGTAATTGAGATGAAACAGAGTGATGTAATCATAGGCATGGATTGGTTAGTTAAAAATTCTGCGACAATTAATTGTGAACAAAGAACGATCACTTTAAAGCTAGGTGATGAATCTATTCATATTCTAGGTGATGTCTTTAATCCTAAACCTACTCTTATTTCTGCTATGCAGATAATTAGAGGTATACGTGAGCACCCTATAGATTTAACATTGATGAATTAAAGGAACTTAAGATTCAATTAGATGATCTTTTGGAGAAAGGCTTAATAAGACCGAGTGTCTCACCTTGGGGTGCACCTGTTTTATTTCAGAAGAAGAAAGACGGCTCTTATAGATTATGCATTGACTATAGGGGGTTGAATAAAAGAACAATGAAGAATAAGTATCCACTCCCTCACATAGATGACTTATTAGGTCAATTAAGTGGAGCGACTGTATTCACAAAGATTGACTTAAGATCTGGATATCACCAAATTAGGATCAAAACAGAGGATATTCCTAAGACATCTTTTCGAACAAGATATGGTAACTATGAGTTTAAGATTCTACCTTTTGGATTAACAAATGCTCCTGCCACATTTATGTGCTTGATGAATAATATTTTTCACGATTACCTAGATGAATTCATCTTAGTATTTCTTGATGATATATTTGTATACTCTAAAGATGATTTTGAGCATGAAGTACATCTCAAGAAGACTTTGCAAACTCTTAGAGAACACACATTGTATGGGAAAAAGAGTAAGTGTTTCTTTGCTAAGGATAAACTTGTGTATCTAGGAAGAGTAATACCAAGAGAAGCAATCCTTATAGATGAAGATAAAGTAAAAACAATAGTTGATTGGCCGATTCCTAAGACTGTAAGGGATGTTAGAAGTTTTCTTGGGTTGGCACAATATGAGAGAGCACATATTAAGGATTTCTCTAAGATAGCTACTCCCTCACAGAATTGACTAAAAAGAATGTAGGATTTGTGTGGAGTGATGCTTGTCAAAAATCATTTAAAACATTGAAACAAAAAGTCATTGAGAATTGTGTTTTGAAAATACCAGAAATGGGAAAGCCTTTTGTGGTTGCATGTGATGCAAGTGGTAGTCAGATAGGATGTGTTCTTTCACAGGATGGAAGGGTGGTCGCATATGAGTCTAGAAAACTAAGAAAACATGAACTTAACTATCCTACTCATGATTTAGAAATGCTTGCTGTTGTGCATGCACTTAAGCATTGGAGACATCTATTGTTAGGGGTTAAGTTTGAATTGAAAATAGATCATCAGAGTCTAAAATACATCTTCACACAACCATTGCTTAACAACAGGCAGAAGCGTTGGATTGGATCATTAAGTGAGTATGATTTTGACATTAAGTATCTGGCTGGTAAGGAAAATAAGCTTGCTGATGCATTGAGTCGAAGAACTTTGTGTAATCTTGTTTCTGTAATAAATTCTGATTTTCTCAATCAAATTCAAGAAGAGATAAAACAAGATCCTTTTTATG
>CM035444.1:111139740-111149740 GCA_020310875.1 Ceratopteris richardii
TTCTTGACAAAGAGGAAAACATTTCCTCCGTATGAAAAGCTTCAATATTCCTACACTACAACATATGAGGGGCATACCGACGCTGCATATACCGACGGTCACAGTCAGCGTCGGTATGCGCCTCAAAAAATGTCACTTAGAGATACCGACGGTCAAGTGACCGTCAGTATGACCGTTTTAAACGGATGGTCAGTGTTGCCCGCACCCGCAGTATGTACGTCGGTATATGTGTCGGTATGGCTATCGGTATGAGCGTCGGTATAAGCGTCGGTATAAGCGTCAGTAATTAACTGGGAACTACCGACACATATACCGATGCCCATATTGGCGGCGAGTTTTAAACATACCGCGAACCCGAGAGCAAAACTTCACATTTTTGTGCGTGTTTGAATACTGTTGGTCTTCTGTCGAACTTGCGCGCGCGAACCGAATTGCGACCTGCATTGTCTTGTGCACACACACACACACAGATCTCTCTCTCTACACACACACACTCTCTCTCGGCTTAGATCTCACATCTTGGTAAGTGCTACGCGTACTGTTAGCATTTGTGTTTCTCTATGCTTTATGTTTTATAATTTCTCTTTTCTTCAATTTTGCAGAAGTTCTTTGGCGTCCATTGCTTGGAATTGGACGATAGACGACATACATTATGCTTTGATGACAATGATCCAAAAGAGGGACATACTTGTAAGTGATTGTTTTATTCTCTATTGATAGAGAGAGAAGGAGAGAGAGAGAGAGAGATAAAGAATAATGAAAGAAAGGAAGATAGAGATAGGAAAATAGAGCATACATACACACACACATTTACACACATACATGTACACACATGCATACATACACACATACATGTACACACATGCATACATACACACATACATGTACACACATGCATGCTTACATACACACACCTATACACACATGCATGCCTACATACACACACATATACACACATGCATGAATACACACACATGCATACATACACAGATGCATAGACACATACATACACACACATATATACACATATGCATACATACCCATACACACACATATACACACATACACACATACACACACATATATATACACACATATACATACATGCATGCATACATACACACACATATACACACATGCATGCATACACACATATACACATATACACACATGCATACATACACACACATGCATACACACATACATACACACACATATATACACATACATATATACACACATATACATTCACACACACACATATACACACATGCATATATACACACATATACATTCACACACACACATATACACACATGCATGTATACATACACACATATACACACATGCATGTATACATACACACACATACACATACACACACATGTATACACATGCATACACATACACACACATGCATGCATACATACACACGTACACACACATGCACACACATGCATGCCTACATACACACACATACACATACACATACATGTATACACATGCATACATACACATGCACACATGTACACATGCATACATACACACACATATATACACACATGCATACATACACATATATAATCCTATTTTTATTTTGAAGTTTTTTTTTTACATCAAATATATAAAAATAGGATTAGGGTTTTTACGCTATATACACATACATACACATACACATATAATATATATATACATGTATATACACATGTATATAGAAATATACATATTTTAGGTCTAGATATTTAAGATTAGGGTTTTAGGGTTTAGGCATACATATCACTCAATTATATTTATATTAAGAAAAAATATAGAGAAAAATAAGAAAAAAAATCTGAATATATAAATAAATATATATATATAAAATATGATTAGGGTTTTGGATTAGGGGTTTAGATTTTGATAGGTGTTTAAGTATTTAGGTTTTAGTATTTCAGATTTAAGTCTAATTCTTTCTGATTAGGGTTTTAGGGTTTTAATACGTAGATAACATATATACACAAACACACATATACATATAATACATACACACATGTAGATACACATGCATACAAAAATATACATATTTTAGATTTAAATCTTTAAGATTAGGGTTTTAGGGTTTTAACACCTACATAACATATATGCACACATACACATGCACATATAATACATATATACATGTATATACACATGTATACAGAAATATACATATTTTAGGTCTAGATCTTTAAGATTAAGGTTTTAGGGTTTAGACATACATATAACTCAATTATATTTATATTAAGGAAAAATATAGAGAAAAATAAGAAAAAAAATCTGAATATATAAATAAATATATATATAAAATATGATTAGGGTTTTAGGATTAGGGGTTTAGATTTTTGTTGGTGGTTAAGTATTTAGGTTTTATTATTTCAGATTTAAGTCTAAATCTTTAAAATTAGGGTTTTAGGGTTTTAACACCTACATAACATATATACACACATACACATACACATATAATACATATAGACATGTAGATACACATGCATACAAAAATATACATATTTTAGATCTAGAATTTTAAGATTAGGGTTTCAATTAAATATATATAATTAAATATATATAATTAAATATATAAAAATAGGATTACGTAAGGAAAAAATTTGAATATATAAATAAATATATATATATATATATATATATAATAAGATAATTGTATACATAAATAAATATAAAAAGGACTAGTGTTTTAAATAATTTAATTAGATATATATAATTAAATATATAAAATTAAATATATAAAAATATGATTACGTAATGAAAAAATCTGAATATATAAATAAATATATATATAAAATAAGATAATTATATACATAAATAAATATAAAAAGGACTAGTGTTTTAAATAATTTAATTAGATATATATAATTAAATATATAAAATTAAATATATAAAAATATGATTACGTAATGAAAAAATCTGAATATATAAATAAATATATATATAAAATCGGATAATTATATAGATAAATAAATATAAAAAGAACTAGTGTTTTAAAAAATTTAATTAAATATTTATAATTAAATATATAAAAATAGGATTAAGTAAGGAAAAAAATTTGAATTTATAAATAATATATATATATATATATATATATATATATATATATATATATATATATAAGGTAGGATAATTATATAGATAATAAAATATGATAAGAACTAGTATTCTAAATAAATAAATGAAATATATATGATTAAATATATAAAAATAGGTTTAAATTTAATCATTTTAAATAGAGTGAATATATATATAATACACAAACACACATACTTATACACCTATCTATATGCACATATATATACATATACACATATATATACACATGCACACACACACACACACACACACACACATATATATATATATATATATATATATATATATATATATATATATATATATATATATATATATATATATATATATATATATATATATATATATATATATATATATATATATATGTTTTAGGTCTAGGTCATTTGGATTAGGGTTTTAGGGTTTTAACACCTACATAACATATACACACACATATACATACACATATAATACATATATACATGTATATACAAATGTGTATAGAAATATACATAATTTAGGACTAAATCTTTAAAATTAGGGTTTTAAGGTTTAGGCATACATATAACTCAATTAAGAGGAAAAAAATCTGAATAAATAAATAAATATATATATAAAATAGGATCAATCAAGAAAAAATCCGAATATATAGATAAAATAGGATAAATATATAGATTAGGGTTTTAAAATTAGGATTTTAAGTTTTTTTAGGTATTTAAGTATTTAGGTTTAGTATTTCAGATTTAAGTCTTTAAGAGTTAGATTTTTAGGTTTAATAAAAAAACAAATGTTCTAAAATGTCCAAATTGTAGCAGATGGCTTCTTTGGATCCTAAAGAGAGAATGGCATGTCCTTGCACACAGTGCAAGTATCAAATTTATCGGAAAGAACGGATTTGTACTGCACATGTTAGAGAGCATGGATCCTTTGATAGGAGTCGACTGGAAAACCTACGTTATCATTTGCATGGTCCCCCAGGTGAGCAGATGGACCCAAACGACATTGCACCGGTAACCTCTCGTGGACAAAAGAGAGCAAAAAAGGACTTAGACGTACAAGCAAGCACTAATAATATTACACAGAATGAACATATGGAAGAGATGCTTGAAGCATTTTATGAGATGGACGAAGATCGTGATGGTGAAGAAGGTGTCGAGATGGACACAACAGAAATTCCACGATCAAAAGTTGATGAAGAATATGAAAACATGCGAAGATTAGCTCGTTTACCACTTTACAATGGAGCAAAGATATCTATACTACCAGCTTCACTCGCGATGCTCAATCTGCAATCCATTTATGGATGGTCAGATATTAGTGTCACTGAATTGTTCAGGTAAGTGGAGAACAAATTGGCTTTCATTGTTGTATCACAATAACTTCATTTACTAATATCATTTTAATTGCTTATTGCAGGCTTCTTAAAAATCAATTTTTGCCAGAGGGCAATGACATGCCTCCAACACGTGGAGATGTGAAAAAACTTTTACAATCCATTGGAATGGATTATACTAAAATTCATGCTTTTCCGAATGATTGCATTCTCTTTCGGAATGAGTATGAGCATCTCCACGTATGTCCAAAGTGTGGAGCAAATAGATTTAGAGAAGACGTTGTAGGCGAAGCAATCCCCGCAAAGGTTCTTCGCCACTTTCCTATCATTCCACGAATTAAGAACATGTTTAGATGCAAATCTATAGCTGATTTAATGTCATGGCATACAAAGAGCAGGTCTACAGATAATGTAATGCGAGTGCCAGCTGACTCTGATGCTTGGAAGCACATAGATAATAAGTGGCCAGAGTTTGCTAGTGAGCCTCAGTCCATACGTCTAGGCCTAGCTATGGATGGAGTGAATCCATTTGGATTACACAGCTCTTCATGGAGCACATGGCCTATATGTTTGGTCAATTATAATAGCCCACCATGGTTGGCCACAAAGAAAGGTCATTTATTATTAGCTCTTATTGTACCAGGTAAGTATAAGGTAAAAAACATGGATGTATACTTGCACCACTTGTGGAAGAACTGCGCATTTTATGGGATGGGATTACTGTGTGTGACATGTCTCAACCTATAAGAAGACGGACGTGCGAGTGCAAGGCATACTTATGTGGACAATGCATGATTGGCCTGGTTATGGTGAATGTTCAGGTTTATCGATTTCGGGTTACCATGCTTGTCCTTTATGCGGACCACGACTCGAAGCACGCTATTCCAAAGCACTATGTAAAACTATCTATGAAGGACATCATAGATATTTGCCTGATGGACATGTTTTACGTGAAGGACAAATTAGTGGACAAGTGCAACAGCAAATGAAATCTAGTGATTGGAAACAACTGTGGGATTCAGAAAATCCAGTTGCTGGCATGAAACGGTTGTCCATTTTTCATGAACTCCCTTATTGGAGTGAATTGGTGATCAATCATTTGGTAGACCCGATGCATATTTTTAAGAATGTGGGAGATATTCTTTGGAAAACTTTGATCGGAAAGAAAGAAAGCAAATCACAAAGGGAGGACTTAGAAGAGCGAGGTTGTATGCGAGAGTTGTGGGCAATTACTAAGCCCAATGGAACAGTATCGTTACCAAAAGCTCCTTGGGTGCTTTGCAGGATGGAAGAGCAACAAGTGAAGAAAACAATTTTAGAGTTTCGTACACCTACTAGATGCATGAGGTGTTTAAAGACTGCTTTCACACGAAACGACGATCTTGCAGGACTCAAGTATCATGATTGGCACAAGTTTTTACACTTTGTGCTCCCTGTAGCCCTAAAAGATTGTCTTTCAGAGCATGTACAAAAAACCATTTATAAAATTAGTTCTTTAGTATGGTGGATATCTTCTAAAGAGATAAATAGAGATAGCATAGAGAGTGTGAAACTCAATGAGGCTGTTTGTATGGTAGAGAAATACTTTCCCATAAGTATTCTCACTATTCAACTTCATTTATTGGTTCATGTGGTAGATGAAGTTGCAATAGCAAGAACTGTCCATAGTCGATGGATGTTCTTCTTAGAGCGCTTTATGAAGACGTTAAAAGGGTTTGTTCGACATAGAGCACGTCTAGAGGGTAGCATGTCAGAGGGATGGCTTGTACAAGAATCTCTTGTATTTATAACTCAGTTTCTACGTATATCCGATCCCAAAATGCCTCGCTTATGGAGCGATGATGAAGATGTTCGTCTCGTAGGCGATGAACCACAAGGTAAAAGATTGCAAAGAAAAATGGATGCAGCTTTCAGAGAGAAGGCAATGAAGTTTTGCATAGTTAAATCTGAGCCTATGCAAAAGTGGTTAGAAAGGTATGAACTTGCCAAGGAAACTAACGCAAAGGAAAGAGCTCAGTTTCGAAGAAATAGTTCCACTCGATTTTTGCCTCTTCCAGAAAATCTTGGACCTCTCCCACCTTTTCCAACGAGCAGATGGCTAGATACAGCGGTTTCACAAGCAAACGCAGCAGGTGAAGATATCTTTGAAGAAGAAGAAGAACTCGCAAAAGGATGTGATTGGGAGTATATTAAATACGGTCCACTATGGTCTCATGGGTGACACTTTCGAATCGCACAAATTGATCAAAATAGGTCTACTTTTGATAGTGGAGTGATGGTCAGTTTTTTGCAAAAAAGTAGAGCGAGTGCAAGAGATGATAATGCTCTAGAAGGCGAGTTAGATTATTGTGGTGTGATTCAAGACATCTTAAAACTATCTTTCAGAAAGTTTGATTACTTCGTTTTTTATTTGAAATGGTTGAAAGTAGTCACCTCTGGAAGAAACGCAACACTGAGATGGGATAAGAGCGGTTTGCTTCAAATTGACTCCACAAGATTATGGACATATGAAAGGGATACATTTGTACTTCCCGAACACTATGAGAAAGTTGTTTTTATACCAGATGCAAAAGACCCAGAGTGGCTATTTGTTTTACAAGTCGGTCCACATAGTAGACAAATGTTTGAAAACATAGATGTAGAAGAGAGTCCATCTCTAGTGGACTCAAAGATTCATTCCATAGTCGAGCAGGAAGAGATCATTGTTCGAGAAGAAGAGTTCATTGAAGAAGAGTTCATTGTTCGAGAAGACGAAGCAATAGACGATGATCAGGAGGAAACCAACATAGCAAGCGATTTAGAAGCCATCCATATAGAGATAGATATTCTCAGTGCATCGGATCTTCAAGAGGATGCTAGAATAGAGGACGTTTGAATAAAACACTTGTACGTACTAATTTTTGTTTTTTTTTGTTTATTCTCTATATTACTTTTCTTATCGCATGCTAATTATTTGAGTTCTTTTATTACAGAGCACGATGGGAGATAGTCCTCAAATCACTCCACATTCCATGATAGAGGAGCAGTTTTTGGAGTTCATCTCTCAGGTTCCCCCTACGTATATGGCCGCTACATCACAGTATTGGATCGCTCGTGGTAGCACTCCTCCTGGCCTCACTCTTGGCGGCCTTACTCCTGCTGGCCTCACTCCCGTCCGTGTCACTTCCGTCGGTGTCACTCCTGCCGGTGTCACTCCTGCGGGTGGTGCTACTCCTATAGGAGGTATGTCTCCTAGCTTTGTGACTCCACCACGACCATCTTTGCAGCCATCTCCTACTGGGTCTACTAGTAGACATGTGCGTTCGACACCTCAGCACGATATAGGTTCTGGCGCGTCTCGTAGATCGAGGTCACGCTCTGGAGCAGGAGGTTCTAGGAGTGGATCTTAGGTAGGTCTGGAGGCAGAGGAGGTGGTTGTTATGGAGGCAATGCGATGGACGTTGTGTCACCCACTTCTACTCCTAGGACGAGTACCTCAGATGTAGGTACGCCATGCAGTACACCACGTGGAACACCACATACACCTTGGGGTGCTCATGACCATGATGACTCCAAGGTGTATAGTATCTGAGATGGAGCTCCGGTGATGGATGCAGCTCGCAAAGCAATGCGTGCACGCATACGACAACTTTGCTCCATCCAGTTTGGACACTCCATCATGCTGAAATGGAGTGAACAGGATAAAGATCGGAAGAATTATATCACACAGACGATTTACCAGGAGTTTCGACCAGCCGATGGACAATCTATTGTCAGTTCAGAGTGGATTCTGCACACCGCATGTGAGGACATGTCCCATCGACGATCTGAGGCACGTGATGCATTCAGAGAAGGCCTACCAAAGCCTGTATGGTTAGATGCTGAGGAGTGGGACATGATTCGTGACGAGCAGCAGCAAACTCCTGATCGATATCGCCAGCAGCGAAATGCCGCAACCACACATTTAGATACGATTGGATCGTCACATTTGGGCAACGGCAGATATGACATGATGCGTCATGAGTTTGTAAGTACCATTTCATTTATTGAATTTATTTGTGTTAAATTTCTCATGTATGTTTCTCTAATCTTTTTATATTTGTTTCAGGAGCTCGCAATGGGTCATCCTCCAACACGAACGGAGGAGTCTTACGGATATAGTCATGGGTTGACTGCACTATTACAGGACTTGGAGGGACGCGGTGCGGTAGTTTCATGGGAGCATTTGCGATGAGGTAATTAATTTATAAACTTGGTTTTTACTTGTTGTTTGTAATTTTCATGTGAATTTATCTCATTCCATTAATGTTCTTTGTTGCAAGACTATTGATATGGAACGTTCTTTGCATGTGTATGGCAGTGGAAGACCAATATTTTGTATTTGATTTTCATATGGCAATACATTGCTTTGCCACATTTTGTAAAAGCGTCATATATGACAGTGGTTTGCCACACTCTTGTACATGCTTCATTATTGAAATATATAACTTCTTTTGTACATGGTTCATAGTTCATTCTTATTATCTCTTTTGTGTCCAATAATACTCTGTTTCATGAAATCATATTTCGGTTGTCATTAGAGTACACATCGCATGTACTCGGTTTTTTTTGGGCAGAGTGTATTGTCTTTTGTTAAGCAACATCATGTTAATGTTGCTGTAGCAAAAGAGAAAACACTCTGCCCAAAGAAATTTTTGCAGGTATGGTCGTCGGTATACGTGATAGTACTCCCAGTAGTGTCATCCGAATAACCGTCGGTACACCCAGCAGGCGATGGTATAGGCGATGGTATCTCTAGCAGAAGCCTCGGTATCTGCGTCGGTATTACTGACGCATGTACCGACGCATATACCGACACTTTGGTACCGACGCGCACACCGATCTTTACACCGGCGTCGCGGCAAATTAAGCCGCCTTCATTTTCCTCGGTAAAAACCTCGGTATACCATCGATCTGTTGTAGTGCTATTGAAACGTTCTCTTCTTTTGATATGTTCTATCTCAATTCAACACTAAAACCTCTTTTTCCAAGTACTCCATTAGAACCACTATCAATATATCAGAACAAAGATCTTCCATTTTAACATGGTGGTGGGATACTTGTAATAGTTTTATGCTTGCATGATAATTATCTAATGTAGGTGTATATTTAATCTAGATCATCCTATCATTTGTGCATGTGCAAAAACAATTGTCTAAAAATTATATAATTCAGATAACACACATAATTTGGCATACCTCATAGTGACGAAAAAACTATAGAAAAAGAAAAACATATTAATGTGTTATTTGAATGCTCAAAGAGTGTTTCTGCAAAGTTAGAAACATAGAAGATCTAGCGTCCTCGAAAATGGAACACAACTCCATTGACTTTTAGAAATATAGAAAAAGATCTATAGTGTTTCCAAAAAAGGATTAAACCCCTATTCAAGAAAGTGTGTGTGTGTGTGTTTCAAAAGATGGACTAAAACGCCTTTCAAGAGTGAAAGTGTATAGTTTCGTACTAGAATTTTCATGAACCTTTAGAAGTTTTAATTGCTTTCTTGAATGTAATTAAGAAAAGGGAAGAGAGAGAGAGAGAGAGAGA
>CM035444.1:111162240-111192240 GCA_020310875.1 Ceratopteris richardii
ATTTTGTATTCAAGCTCATTCTGAGCTTGAGGGTGACATTTGATGATGTGGCATATCACTTTTGAATTCCTTATCTCTAATATGAAAAAAAAGAGCGTGCACACCACCGCCGCTGCAATTGTGTGTTCCTTATGTCTATCTTTGTCATCTTGTTTACGAATTGATGGCAGCATAGGATCACTTTCATCAACATGATTCAGGGCATTTGCATCATTATTTGGGCATTTCGTTTATGCACATTGATGGTGGAATGGGTTTGTGTCAAACGAAGTATATTGACACATTATTGTAGCATTTTGGCCTTGACGATCGTATATATCTCAAAGAATGTATGCATTTATGCACGTATCTATCCATGAACGTGTGTTTATATATGTGTATGTATGTATCTATCCATTTTTGTTTCACGCTTCTATATATGTCTGCGTATGTTTGTATGTATCTACATACTTATGCATGTATGTTTGTGTTTACATACGTGACTAGGTATGCATGTGTATGTGTGTATACATATCTATGTGTTTTGGTAATATGCACGCACATACATTTCTAGAGCTAAGTACGTATGTATCCACGTATTTACCAATGTATCTTTGAGCATTACCTTAATGCATAGACTTCTCGGATTTCTGGCTGTGCTAACAGGCATGTATACGTGTTAATGTATGCACCGCTTGAAGCACATATCTTCGGGAGTACATCCCTAAATGCATATAACAAGGCACGCATGCCTATATATATCTTCATGAATGTATATATGTAAATATTTGTGTTCATGCACGTATACATGTCTATGTACGCAGATATGTTTGCGTCCCCGTACATGGTATGTACGTGTATCTGTGTAAGTGTGCGTGTATCTATGTTTGAACGTATGTATCTGTGTATTTGTCTTCATATACCTTTGTTTATACTCGTGTGGGACTTACGCAGCTTTCTTTTTTTTTTAATAAAAGGAAGTTCGGCCATGGCCTAATCTCCTGGACTTTAATTAAAATAATGAAGAAAAGTTACAGGTGAATGGGACTACTGCCCATGGGACCCCCTAAATCCCACAAAGCAGGGGACGAGTTCAATAAGCTAGAGGGCATTACAAATGAGGCGTACAAAATTATCATCTCCTTCATGGGGGACCCATTTGGGTTTCAGCTTGTTATCTACTAGGAGATAAATACAGTGATGTCTAAATGGAGGAGACCTCTTGTCTCGAGAGATTCTTTTACCTAGAAGAAACAAGGATTTCTCAATCAACCATTCCTTTGGGGTTTGGCCAAAGTTGACAGCACATCGCTCCCTCCAAATTCTCCAAAGAGTCTCGCCTCTGTTGGCATTCCACAGCCTAGCAGAGCAGCTAACCGCCTCACCCAACAACACCTGTGTTGCCAATTGATTTGGTTCGAGAGACGCAGAATCCGTGTCACATGATGCCAGATAACACGGGACTTGGGGCAATCGAAGAAGAGGTGAACAAGGTCTTCGATGCATCGGTGGCACTGCTTGCACCATGGAGGCACACCACAGATTTTGTTGGCCCTTGCATTGTACCAGATTCCTTTATGCAAGATTTGCCACATGAGAACGGATTTCTTGATCTCAATAAGGGGGTGCCAAATCGACATGAACTTAAGTTCCCATCGAAGTTTGGACCAAGAAAGACACCACACCTTGTTAAGAGTGTGATGAACATCTAAGTTTTCTTTGAAGTTGGGAATTCTGGATAGTTTCTTACCATTGTTCCATTTGAGGCCCTCTAGGCAAGGAAGATCCTGTCCGCAGAGAAGGTGGGTAGTTGAGTGGTCCCACGCAGAACACCTACTTTGAAGAAGATTCCATTCTATGAGAGAACTTCTATGTCTTGGGTCTAAGTCTTCAAACCTAACCCACTCGCCGGTCTCTTGTTTCCAGAGTTGTTTCCATTGTTTGTACCCCTTGCTCCAAAGTCGCTTAGCCGTTTGGAGGTTCCAAGTCTCCACCTCCCTTAAGCCACTGATGGGGAACCAGATAGAGTCATTTTGTCTTATCGCCGCAGCCCACTTCCACTCATCACTGACTCTGATGAATTGCTTGGCTTTGTTCCAACTCTTCCATAAGGAACACACGAGGCTAGAGCCTTTAGGGGACACCGGGTGGGGGGAGAACAACAGCGTGAGGATCCCAATGTCCTTCCAGCCGGGAAGACCAACTAAGGTAAGGTCTTTCGAATTTCTGAAGATCAATTTAGCCCAGGAGGACTCTCTATTGCACCAAGCCTTGATAAACCACTTTGCCGCCAGCTTGTCAACTAACCCAGTGATATCCAAGATACCCAAGCCCCTCGAGTCTGGGCAAAAGCCTCCGTCCAAACTGTGGAAATTTCTTGGTGCATAGAGGGGAGGGAAAATGACGTTTGGCAAGCATGAAACCAAGGAGCTTTTTGAAGCACGGGAATCGGTTTGAAGGAAAGAGTAATTGGGTAGTGGTCCGAGATAGTCAGGTCCATGTGTTGGGAAATCGAAGGAATACCCCACTGGAGGATGGTGTTTTGGTCGATGTAACATCTATCAAGTCTAGCTTTCCTCAGAGAGTCCCCCAATTGGAGGTTAGACCAGGAGAACCCCTTCATGTCTTTCACCTCGACTAGGTCGAGATGCAACTTGATTTTATCCCATATCTCTTTCTTCTGATTGTCAATAATTTTCCCCTTGTTATTCCAATGGTCCTTAGGAAATTCAACCATGTTGAAGTCCCCGCAAAGCAAAACATTGTGAGAGAGGGAGTCAAGGGAAGTCCAAGTGTCGATTCTGTCCATCTCCCCATTAGGGGCATAAATTGAGACCACAGTGAATTGATTAGGTGGCCCGATAGAGGCATCAATCCACCGATGATTTTGATCTTCACAAGTCGATGTCAATCTACCGGACCAGGAGTGACTAATACCGATGGCAGCACCCCCCGCCCCCCTAGGGTGCGAAGTGGAGAACCAAAAGTGGTTCGGAGAAATGTGTTTAAGCCGTTTCTGGAGATCCTCTGCATTGATTTTAATCTTGCAAGCAGATAAAGTCAGGGTTGATGCCGCTGTCGATGCAGTTACTTTTGCACGTCTACGCGCACGAACAGGTCCAAACCAAACATGTGTTACGATTCCATGTGAGCTCTCCGCCGCATCTCTCAGTTTATTGTGCAGGCCTTTTAAGGTTCATGTACGCTAAAGGAATCTCGAAGTTATCTGTAAAGTTCAAGCTTCCAACAATGCTTGTATCTAAAACGCGCAGTACTATCTAGAGATAGAAGCTGACATTGGATCAGCAAGAAAGAATGAATAAGAAAACGAATGCACAAGACATGCTTTGTTGTGTTCTAACAAACAGAGAAAGACAAGAAATGGTAGATTGATAAATAAATAGACAAGAAATGGCAGCGATATAGGAACATTAGAAATGACTGAAAACGTACATAACTGCATACCATTTCAGCAGATACAGAGACAGATTTTCAGAGCGAGAGAAACTCAAAACGGTAGAAGTCATATTGATGGTTTTACATACTGCTCCTATGAAGAACATGGAGCCAGTATAGAAGGAGGGTATTTCAACTCAGATGGCCAAGTATAAATTAGAATGCTAATTATAAAGAAGGTCACATTTTTCTTTCCTCAGCTGAAGGGACTCTCGGTATTTGCTTAAAATGCTTATGTTTTTTTTTTCAATATAAAGGAAGTTCGGCAATAGCCTACTCTCCCGGACTTGAATTAAATTAAGAAACAAAGGTACAAGAAAAGGGGTCTAGTGCCCACGGGACCCCCCAAATCTCACAAAGCAGGGGAAGCATGGTTGATTCCTAGGTTGCATTACAAAGAAGGTTGATCACCCTCTCGTCGCCCTCATGCGGGACCCACTTGGGTTTGAGCTTGTTGTTGATCAAAATGAGGACTTGATGGTGTCTGAAGGGGGGGGATTTCTTACTGTTGACGATCCTTTTGCCAAGGAGGAATAGAGATTTTTCAATCGACCACTCCCTGGGGGAGTCGCCAAAGTTGAGAGCACACCGCTCTCGCCAAATTTTCCACAGGACTTCCCCTCTGATTGCGTTCCAGAGAGCCGCAGAGCATCCAATCGCTTCTCCCAAGAGGACTTGTTTCCAACTAAGCTCTTTCTGAACTCTGATTTTCAGTCCAACCGTCTGCCAGATTCTGAAGGAGTTGGGGCAAGTAAGGAAGATGTGTGGGACATCTTCGATTGCACGGTGGCAGCGTTTGCACCACGGAGGGATCCCACAAATTTTGCTTGCCTTATGGTTAGTCCAAATTCCGCGATGAAGAATTTGCCATAAGAGGACAGACTTCTTAATCTCTATAAGTGGGTGCCAGATACCCATGAATTTCATGTCCCACCGAAGCCGCGTCCAAGACAGGCACCACTTCTTGTTGAGGCTGATCTGGAGGTCATTTGTTTCTTTGATGTTCGGGATTTTGAGTAGGCTATTTCCATTGTGCCATTTGAGACCACGCGCGTTCGGAGCATCATGTCCCATGAGAAGGCGAGTTTTGTGACGATCCCAAGCGAGGCATCTGCTTTGCAAGGTGTTCCATTCTTCGTAGGAGATGTTTAAGCGAGGGTCGATATCCTCGAAGTTGATCCAACTGTTGGTGTCTTGTTTCCAGAGGTGTTTCCATTTTTTGAATCCTTTGTTCCATAACTTCTTGGCATTTTGAATGTTCCACGACTCCACACTCCGGATGCCATGTATCGGAAACCAGATAGAGTCGTTTTGTCTGATTCCGGCCGCCCACTTCCAGTCCTCACTAATTCTTGTGAAGCTTTTGACTTTATTCCAGCCCTTCCAAAGAGAGTATACGAGGTTGGAGCCTTTCGGGAAGATAGGTATCGGGGAAAATAGCAGGATCATGATGTCAAGGTTCTTCCAGTTCGGGGACCCCGTGAGGGCCAACTCGTTTATGTTTCTGAAGATCAGCTTGGCCCACGAGGCCTCCCTATTGCACCAAGCCTTAATCATCCATTTGGCTGCCAGTTTGTTAGCCATACACCCAATGTCCAGGATGCCAAGCCCCCCGCTATCTCTAGGGCTGGTGCAGATGGCCCATTTGATTTTAGGCACCCCCCTTCTGTTATGATCACCCGTCCAAAGAAAGTTTCTGCAGATGCTATTCAGTTTGGACAGGCCTTGCTCATTCGGTCTCCAGCAAGAAAGGAAATAGATGGTAGACGAGAGGAGGAACGTGTTGATAACCATCGCCCGTCCAGCGAGATTGATTTGCATGCCTCTCCAGTAATTTAGCTTGTTTTCAAGTTTGGCCAGCACCCAGTTCCATCGCTGCTCCATAGAGACGCCAAACCCCAAGGGGATTCCAAGCAGCCGAAAGATTTGGCCCTGCGGAATGATTTGACAGCCATGATCAATGAGAAGGCCAGGTTGGTGTCCCACAATGGCCCTAAAGGCGGTCTTATTGTGGTTGATTTTGGATCCAGAGGCCTCACAGAAGGTATCAAGACACCTCCAGAAAGTCTCCAGGCTGGTATTATCATTGTGAACGAACGCGTTCATATCGTCAGCAAAAAGTCTCATGATGATTTGACTGTGGTCGTGAGGTAGCTGGAGGCCTTTGATATTGCCAGCCTCCACATGATGAGCCACGAGTCTGCTCAGCCCCTCAGTGGCGATGGCAAAGAGAAGGGGGGCAAGAGGGCACCCTTGTCTAATAGATCTTTTAAGATGGATCGCCTTTGAAAGTTTGCCGTTAACGTTAATCTGGGTCGTTGCGTTGCCGAGAAGGGTCGCGATCATCTTGGTGAATTTCTGACTACATCCGAGGTCTTGGAGCGACTGCAGAATGTAGTCCCATTCCAGCCTATCGTAGGCTTTGTCGAAATCGATCTTGAGGAAGACCACATCTTGATTAGACTCTTTTGCAAATTGAATACCTTCCCAAATATCCATAATGGTTTCCAGGATGGACCTTCCTTTGATGAAACCTTTTTGGTCCTCACTAAGCCAAGATCTGAGGTGGCACGCCAGTCTGTTGGCAATGACTTTGGCGACGATCTTGTATCCTGTTTGGAGCATCGTAATTGGCCGCCAGTTCTCGATTCTGTTTTTTTCCCCCTTCTTGTGAATCAGCTTGATAATTCCATTATTTATACAAGAAGGAAGAGCACCAAATTTTAGCGCTTCTTGCCAAACCATCCGAAGAGGGGTGGCAACCACCAGCTTGAAGGATTTAAAAAACTCGTTAGTGAGTCCGTCGGGTCCCGGGCTTTTACCGAGAGGGAGGGCATCAATGACCTCAATGATTTCTGATTCAGAGATCGGGGCATGAAGCAGGGAGTGGAGGTTGGGTGGTATTCTCCGGGGGGAAACCCTAGATATGGCAGCCATGCAGTCCCTTCTAAGGTGGGAGAGGGGGTTCGAGGTTCCCAGGAGTCTCGTGAAGTGCCCTTCGATGATGCCAACATTATCTTCTTCCGAGTTGCAAACATTGCCATGTGGGTCTAGCAGTAGGGGAATCGTCTCTCTGTTGTGTTTCCTTTTAAGGATACTGCACATCTCTTTGGTGGGTTTGTCGGCTTTTCCAGCCCACCACTCCTTGAAGAAGATTTGCAAGTTTTTCCTTTGTATTTCTTCCTCGTATCTCAACGCTGCTCTGATTTTTCGGAGACCTTTCTGGGCTTGGTGTTTTCCTTTGTTCACTTCCTCCTCGAGTCGCCAGAGTCTGTGGTAAAGCGCTTCCCTACGAGCCCGCCGCATTGTCTCGAGCATCTTCTTAGTTCTGATCATGATCTTGCGAGACTTGTCGACCGCACTTCTCCAGCACTTGGCTGGGGCCAAGCCAGATGCGAATGCCACCTTCCACACATCGGCAATCTCTTGATGGACGGAGGGGAGAGAGAAGGTGGAAGCATTGGCATGGAACCACGGAGCCTTGTGGGTCCTGTTGGAAGGTTGAAAAGTGATCACGATCGGGTAGTGATCAGAGATGGTGAGGTCAGTACGTTGCGTGATGGAAGGGTGGCCCCACAGATGAGTAAAACTTTGAGAAATGTAGCATCTATCAAGTCTAGCTTTCCTCAGATCTTCGCCCGCTTGGAGATTCGACCAGGAAAAGCCATTCGAGTCTTTGAATTCGACCAGATCCAAGTGGAGTTTGGTCATGTCCCACGTTTCTTTCTCCCGACTGTCGATGACCCTGCCCTTGCCCATCCATCTGTCCCTAGGGTCCTCCACCATGTTGAAGTCTCCACAAATAAGCACGTTGTGGGGAAGCGAGTCAAGAGAAGTCCAAGTGTTCAGCCTCTCCAAATCCCCGTTAGGGGCGTACAAAGAAACCATAGTAACACAGAGGGGAGCACCAAAAGAAACCGCAATCCAGCGGTGATTTACATCTTCGATGGAGTTCTCAAGCTTTTCAAGCCAGGGTTGTTTAACACCAATAGCCGTTCCACCAGACCCCCGCTGGTGCTTTGTTGGAATCCACACATGGGCCGAGGAAACCTGTCTGAGTCGTTTCAGAAGGTCTTCACCGTCAATTTTAATCTCTTGAATGCATATAATGTCTGGTTTTAAGCTAATGTCGCGGAGCCATTGGCCAATGATGGCCGCTCTTGAGGGGTCGGTTAGCCCCCTAGCATTTAGCGAGATGACAATCATTTTTGTGTTGATCCCTCTTTGCGGGAGGGAGCCTTGTCCTTTCTTCTCTTGGCTTCATCTTTCTTTTTCGCTAGGATCTGATCCCGACTTAGAAATCGGTTCTTGTGGGGGCTTTTCCAGGGTAGCTCCATAGGCTGTTTTCCTTTGCGGGATATTCCTTGCTGGGGGGAACTGGGCCCCGTGCTCGGCACCGTTTCTGGGATCGTCGATCCAATGATGGAACTTTCACTATCCATGTTGTCTTCATTACTAGTGGTGAATCCATCTTCTTTGCTTGTAGTATAGCCCTCCTGGGGGGTTTCTTTGTTGTCAGGGATCTCTAGGGCATTGTCGTAGGTGTCTACCACGAGTGGTTTCCCACCTGGATAGTCAAGCTCGTTGATCTCATTTCCTAGTTTGCAATACAAATTGCTGTTGGGGGTAAGTGGCAGGTTGTTTCTCTCACCGTTGGCCCTTGGACTTCTCTTCCTTCTTCTTCTAACTTCAGTAAAGCCATCCGCATCAGCTTTTGGATTGAGGGGGCCCTTGCCTTCCCCTTCCTTAGTCGAGTGGGTCAAATCGTCATTGTTGTCTTGAGCAGTTTTGGGGGCTTCTTGCGAGCGCTTGTTTTTTTGCCTGAGAGGGCAGTCTTTAATCCTGTGACCTTGCTGACCACAACGAAAGCACGCGTTGGGGAGGTTTTTGTAGGTGATATCCTGCTCCCAAACATCACCTTCGCCCATGTCCACTTTGATCATTGATGGAAGCGGCGAACTGAGGTCGGCCTCGACGCAGATTTGTGGGTGCCACCTAGCATTGAACGAGTGTCTTGCGCCTTCATAGATGAGACCACCAATGTCTTCGCGTGAAGCCAACGGCTTGCCGATAGGAGAGACAATGTCCCACACGAAGTTGTACAAGAAATATGGGAGGTTAGGGAGCTCAACCCAAAGAGGGTACCGGAGTGATTTCGATTTGTCAGGAGTAAAGTCCGGGGACCATCTGAATAGGCACAGAGTCACCCGACCAAGCTGCCAGGTGCCGACGCTTAGGGCTTGGAACGCCATCTCTTCATTCTCAAAGACTAGCAGCATGTGGTTTGCTGGTAGGAACTGACATTTGCTGACAATTAGTCCTCGAGGGAACCACTCTTTTCGAAGCCATTGTCGCACAATTTCGAGCGGGGGCCTAGGGCCAAACACTTGGCCGACGAGGCAAACTTTCTTGAGCTCCTCCTGAGCAGACAGAACTGCGGGTCTGCTGAGGGACACGACGGGGGATTCAACACTTTCGAATGCCCCAGGGGCGGCACACGAGCCCCCCTCCAGCAGAGCGGCCAGTGTACCGGCCTCCTCGAGGGGAGGAGCCCGATTACTTTTCACAAGGGAGGATGAAGCCACATCCATGGCCAAAGGAATTTGCACCACACTTGCTTTTCAATGCCCAGTGGCAAATTCCTCCAACATGGAGAGAACGCCCCCGAGCCCCTCGAAGCCTAACACTCCACTTTTCAGAAAGAGACCAAGAATCCCACCAAAGAGGAAGCACACTTCTTCTTTTCGAATCTATTAACTTTTTCTTTTTCTTTTTTCTTCTCTTCTTCTTCTTCTCTTTTTTTTTAATTCTTTTCTTCTTTCTTTTTTTTTTTCTTTTTTACATGAGAATTAACCACTAGAATAAGTGGATTACTTGAATATGAGAGCACATGAACTTATGCTTGAGTCTATTCTTGAGATCTTTGGTCCTACAGACGAGTGACCAAACAATATCCGATTTCAGATCTTTCTGAAGCAGTCGGATCCCTAGACCATAGACTTACTTTATTACATTCTTCCCTCCCTTGGGAGAGATTTTCATCCTCGAAAATAAAGTTACATATAGTATCCATAGGCAACCCCCGAGCCTCATGTTCTAATATCGGAAGAACATGAGCATTCATTCATTCAGTCATCTACTAAGAACTTGAAAGTAGAAAACTTTATCTTTCGTTGAAAAACTTAAAACTGGAAAGTCGAAAAACGTCGTTGGATTATAGAAACTTTTTCCTATGTTGAATTTTCTTCAGTTCCATCCTTCAATTTTACTAAGCACTCTTCGTACAAATGACTCCTAGTACATTTATCTTGGGTGCGAAGTATCCTTTCAGGTTCATGAGGAATTGTTTCACTTACGGGAAGTGAAAGAATAACATGTTGTCCAACCAGATTATCTAAATCTGTTATACTCTTCCTAAGTCGGCTAACATGAAACACTAGATGAATCCAACTATCTTTTAGAAGTTGTAACTCATAAGCCCATAAGCCAACTTTTCTAGTGATTGGAAAAGGACCACAATATCTAGGGGACAACTTGACGCATTGACCAGTCTTAAACCTTTCTGAACTTTTAGGAGCACGAAGATAAACTTGATCGCCAACCTAAAAAGTAATATTTCTTCACTTAGATGGGCATAAGATTTTGCATGATCTTGAGCTTTCTTTAAGTTTTCTCTAGCTATATTTAACTTAAAGTTCATATCTTGAAGGAATTCTTGAGCTGCTTGAACTTGTTCATTTTGAAGTCCACTGCATACAGAGACCTATGCTGGAACCCATACATCAACATGAATGGACTAAATTCAGTTGATGAATTCTTGGCACTATTATAGGCAAATTCAGCTAAAGGTAAGTATTCTTCCCAATTAGTTTGTTTGGAAGTAACATAAGCTCTGAGTATGTGATTGACTTTCTTGATCTGTCCATCCGTCTGGGGATGTTTGGCCGTACTTAAACTTAGTTTAGTTTCAATTCTACTAAATATTGCTCGCTAAAAATGACTTGTAAATTCAGCATCCCAATCAAAAACTTTGTCCATTGGAAGACCATGGAGTCTGTAAAGCTGATTTGTAAATATTTTTGCAAGTTTTGGAGTCTTATATGTAGTCTTGACTTGAATAAACTAAGCAAGTTTTGTCAATAAATCAACTACAATCCAAACTGAATCAAAGCCTTTCTGAGTGCGGGGTAACCCTAAAATGAAATCCATGGAGATACTTTTCCATTTACCTTGGGGAATCTCCAAAGGATGCAGCAATCCTCCAACTTTAAGTCAATCAAACTTATTTACTTGACATTTATGGCACTTGGATACATAGTTTTGCACATCTCGATGTAAACTAGGCCAATAAAAATGTCGTTTAACTAATTCATAGGTTCGGTTAATACCTGGGTGTCGAGCACTTGGAGCATCATGGCATTTGAAAAGTACTTGATTTCGTATGTCCGGAAGACTTGGGACACAAAACTTACCTTTATAAAGCAAATATTCATCTTGGGGAGAAGAGTGTTTAAAATTTTCCTCTGAAGTACTTGCTTCATTTGTTTGAGCTTGTTCTGCTTCCTTCCATGCTTGACTATAGCTTGGATCTTCTTTACAGCTTCCTTTCAAAGTCGAAATAAATTCACTTTGAATCTGTACAAAAGTTAAGTTGTTTAGCATAGGCATCCGACTTAAGGCGCCATCACCTATATGGATCAAAGACTATGGTTAACTTTGATCCATATAGGTAATGGCGCCATTTCTTTAGAGCATTTATTATAGCAAACATCGCTCGCTCATAGCTAGAATAGTTTTGCTGAGCTGGACTTAGCTTTCTACTTTCAAAAGCTATTGGTCGACCTTCTTGGCTTAGTACTGCTCCTATTGCAGATAAACTTGCATCTGTTTCTAATGGAAAGGTTTATTCGGGTCTACTATTTGTAGAACCGGGCCCAAAGCTAAAACAAGTTTAAGCTCTTGAAAACTTCTTACTTGCTCTTCTTTCCAATTGATCTTCAAATGCTTCCCTTTGAGTTGATCTATCAAAGGTACAGCTATCTTGGCATACCAGCCACAAACTTCCGATAATATCCTGCCAATCCGAGAAAACTTTGTAATTCTCAAAGTGTCTTGGGCTCACGCCATTCAAGAATCACTTTGACCTTATCTGGGTCTACTTTGATTCCTTCGGCGGAAATAATATGGCCTAAATACTTTACTTCCTAGGTAAAGAAATCATATTTTGACTCTTTACCATAAAGTTGATTATCGCGAAGAAGTTTAAAAGCTTTTTCCAGATGCTCTAGATGACTTTCATAATTTGTACTGTAGATCAATATATCATCTAAAAAATCTACTACAAACTTTCCTAAGTATGGTTACAAGTCTTGATTTATCAAGCTCATAAACATTGTGGGTGCATTTGTCAACCCAAACACCATTACCAAAAACTCATAATCACCATACTTAGTTCGAAAGGCTATCTTAGGAATATCATCGTCTTTAATCCTAACCTGATGATATCCTTGGCGTAGGTCAATCTTTGAAAAGATTTAAGCTTCCTTTAAGTTGTCGAAGAGATCTTCAACCAGCGGCATGGGATACTTATTCTTTATTGTCAAATTGTTCAACATCCTCTAGTCCATGCACAACCTCATTGAACCATCTTTCTTTTTTACAAGAAGGAGGGTGCGGCCCAAGGAGACTGGCTTGGCCTAATAGAACCCTTGTCTAGATATTCCTTGATCTGTTTCTCAACTTCCAGATTCTGGACATAGGGGAGTCGGTATGGGTTTTAGGATTTTGGCTTGCTTGTCGGAAGCAGATCAGTTCTATGATCAATGTTTCCATGAGAGGGTGGCAAGCCATGGGGGAGTTCCTTAGGGAGCACATCTTTAAATTCATTCATTAACTCATTGAATTTAATATACACTTCATGTGGAATAAATGACGAGACATAAGAAACTTATTTTGTATTATCAAAATCTATTACATCGGTGCTAAGGACCAAAAAAGCTTGGGTCCTAGCTTCACTGCTTACAAGTTTCTTTAATTTTGTATGTGAAATCAAAGGGATGCTTGGAACGTTGTGTTCACCCTTGATTTTATATAACACTCCATCACACTGGAGTTCCAAAGTGTTTGTATAATAGCATCGGGACAATGAAGGTCCAAGACTCCAAAGCCACTCTCTCCCTATAACCAAATCTATCCGGTCAATGTTCATAATTTAGAAGTCCAATTTATCTTTACAATCTTGGATTTCTAGTTCCAAATTTGAAATCATGGAATCCCAAACACGAGTATCTTGCTCGTGCATCAAAGAGACAACATATCTATGAGGAGATGGACTCTGAGGAAGAGCTAGTCTTTTCACAAGTGCATAATTTATAAAATTATGTATCGTTCAAGTCATTCACCATTATCCGGATGGTGTGACCTTTGACTGACCGGTGCAATTTTACCAAATCATGAGGACCAAATTCTTGAGGTTGCCACATGTGTTTGGAAACTGGGTACTTATGAGTATTATCACAATGCATTATCTGAACCTTCTTTGCACTTGAATTTTCATCCAAGTTCAAAGTTTGGAACAGATGAATCTGTTGTTTCCCCTTACCTTTGTCATTCAAAGAGGCCTTACTATCTCTTCCAACTGGACAGGTCCTACTACGATGTCCTAGCTTGAGGGATTTAAAACACAAATTTTCCTTTTGTGCTTTAACAAGATCTCCTTGAGAAAGCACATGTCTAAAAATACGAGGTTTTTTAGATGTGCATTCAGATGATCTTGGCCCCTTATCCTTGCACTTAGTGGTATTTCTTTGGAAATGACCACTTTCCTGCGGAACATCTACACAAGAGTTATCCTCATAAATCTGTGCTACCTTAATCGCTTCATCAAGTGATTTAGGCGCATGTCTCTTAAGCTCATTCGGGATTCATTGCTTAAGTCCTGTGACAAAACCACAAAGCTGATGGAAGTCATCAAGGTTTTTAAATTTTAGAATAACGTCTCGATACTCTAAAATATAAACCGATAACGACCTTCCTTTTTGTTGAATTCTATCCCATGCCTCCCAGTTACGTTCCTCCTCATTCTCGAGGAGAAACTCTTTCTCAAAGAGATCGGTGAATTCAACCCCGCTTGAAGGTTTTTGATGACTCTCAGAGAGGCTCATCCACCACGTATAAGCCTTAGGGCCTAGCGATAAACTGACCTCTACCAGTCTCATATACTCAGGGGTGTTCTTAAGCTGTTGGACATCATGCCACTTCTCTAAGAACGTCAAAATAACGTCTTTATTCTTATCCTTATCTTTGCCTGAGAAGTAAGGAGGACACAGATCCTTTCCCAAGGAAAGATCTACTAGATGGCTTTGACCTACTACCTACCCCGTAGAATTAGCAAACAGTGGAGCAGTAGAAGTCATCAAGATAATATGACTCAAGCTACAAGTTACAAGAAATAAATTTGCTTGGAAGATGGATGTATTCTAATCCTTCTCCATCAAAACAGATGTTGGTGAAGTTGCAATCATATCCGTATGGCTACCCAAAGTAACCCTACCTACATCCTTTGGCTTCTGGAGTAAGTCCAAAATAGCCTTAAGGTGAACTTTAACTCCGTCAAAAGATTGAGGAAGTTCCGCAACTTCTATCGGGATATTGGACAAACCTCCAAGGCCCTCCTCTACTCTCGACAACCTACTTTCCAAATCCTTCCTCTCGTTTGAGGTGGTGTTGATATCCCCTCCCAACGTGGTTCCCTCAACGTCTAGATTAATGCCGTTGTAACTACGTTTGATGCATCAATCACATGAATAGGGAATGAAATTGTTCTTGCAGATGTATGCAATGCACGTGACACTACTGGTGGACTAGTCATGAATGAAGATGTTGTAAGAATAGGAACTCGAACATACATCGAGGCGCTAGTACTACTCGTCAACGCAGGGTGGCTCAAAGTTCCCTCCCTCGCACACAATCAGTATACAAACTCACTTAGATTCCTAACGTAAGTGGAGTGTGTGATCAAATCAAAAGTAGGATGCACAATATTTCACAAGAAAACTTCCCTGATCCATTCGTGCTTTGTAGTGGACTCGATTCTAGTAAAGAGTGCTAGAATAATGATGTGGCTTCTCCTTCACGAATGGATGGACTTCACAGCTTCATGGTGACTTGCTTCATCTCTCCTTTTATTCTTCTTGAAATCAAATGATGAGATACAATTGGACTCTCAATCAGGTTCGGATCAAAGTGTGTAGCACAAACTGATGGAGAATTTGGGTTGGAGATGGTTCCCAAAGCTCGCGATAGGCAGAGGTTATGTGCAGAGATGGAGAATAGATAATATTTACCAAAATGCACCAAAATCATCTAGTGTAATGGATGACTGGTTTTGCTCTGAAACAGAGCATCAATGTTGGAACCCCATTGACGTCGCTGAGGCAAACTTCTTCTTTTCTATTTTTTTGAAGGTTCTGCAGTTTAAAAGATAGTAAGTATTGCTCCAGCAATATGGACACGTATGTGCACAACAGCTATGGATAGCGGAGTTCTTCTATCGTGCATGCCACAGGTTCAAAACCCGTCTGCTGTAGTCCTTCACTTTTTGTTGATCTTATGCCTCTTACAGCATCCGAAAATCGGCTCTTAGTTGGTTTCTTGGAGGAGAAACTCATGCAAGATATCGGCCGTCTTGGATAGGGGAAGGACCTCACTAATATGTGGTCATGGGTTCAAATTTTGTGTGCGATCACAGCAGGAGGCTTCTTTTTTTTTACCTCCGATTGGAGAGGCACTAGGTCGGCTGTAGGGAGAACATCGAAGAAGACCTCAACACGCTCATGAGCGAGAGATGGGTGGATGCCACCCATGAGCGGCTGAATCTCGAAAAATGCTGATTCTAATGGAGATGAAAATGCTAATGGTAAGAATGATGATGAAGCTCACTCCAAGGTCACCATGGAAGCTCTGATACTAATGCAACAGAGTTTCCATAGTACTAGCTCACGAATGAATGTGTACTCATCTCCCAGCCATATGCCTCTATATATAGCTGCTTGAATCAACGAGGACCACAAACGTAACTAAAGTCCATAAGTGCATGTGCAATCTCCTCCACTCCTTTGATACCTTCCACTAGAGTCCACTAGTGGCTAGAGTGATCTCGTCCATTGCTTTAGTACCTTCCACAAGAGTCCACTAGTGGTGGTTGTACTCGCCACTCAAGTTAAGTCTCTCAAGACTTAAGTTAGCTCACGTTAACTTGAGTTAGAAGGCTCTAGAGCTTCTTGGGCAAAACTCTCTCCCCATGCTCTCCATGGGGATTGAACCCAAGACCTCCTCCTTCACAACCATGAGACTTAACCACTATGCTAAGTGGATTACTTGAATATGAGAGCACATGAGTTTATGCTTGAGTCTATTCTTGAGATCTTTGGTCCTACAAATGAGTGACCAAACGGTATCCGATTTTAGATCTGTCTGACGGAGTCAGATCCCTAGATCATAGAATTACTTTATTACATATTGCATAAAGTAGAACATGCGTCTGAGTTGACACCCAACTGAGGTGAGTTGATAAGAATAAAATACATATGGATGGCCAATTACATGTCCCATCATTGAACAATAATAATCATGTTCCATGTAAAAACACATGCATGGAATTAGAAAAGTGGAATTGAATGTGACTATGAATGATATGCAGAAATCAAATGATCATAATGTGGAGTTAGTGATGTCTTATGAATCCATTGAGATTGAGTGATGTTTATATTTAACTAAATATCTTTGATATTGGTTACTTGTGCATGTATTAGTGACATCATAATCAAGTATTTTCTTTGGAATTAAAATTTCAGCATCCTCTTCAAGTAATGAAAGATCATCTAAAATAGGACTTAATAGTTAAGTTCCTTTAAAAGATTTTAATAAACTAATATGAAAAGAATTATGTATATTCCCATGAGAAGGTATTGTTTCCAAATTTCTAAAGCATGCACTACAACTAAAAGTTCCTTATCATATGTACTATAATTCTTTTTAGAAGTTTTAAGTTTCGTACTTTCAAATGCAATAGGATGGTCATTTTGCATTAATACATGAATATACAGCTACGTAGATATGTATCCACGTATTTATCAATCTATCTCATTAGGAAAAAACGTGAACCCTGCATGGGCCTTTTAACTTAAGGAGTGATTAGTGATGGACCAATGAGAAGAGGGTCGTGGACACAGTCTAGTCCCTTAATCACATAGGCTAGGCATAGGGTTACCTTGGTTTTGTTTAGTCAAAGATACCAAAACCACTTAGAAATCATGGGTTTAAGCTTGTAAATGGTTTTGAAAGGGTCCCAAATCAATTATAGCCCTTGGATTTCCTTGAAGATCCAATGGATCAGATTAAATGGCTAAAGTCAAGGCAGATTTGCACTAGGATCCTTAGTTTGGAGTCATATTCAATGGCCAAGATGAAACCATGGATGAATAAAGCGCGAAACGGCGTCCACCCTTCGATTGGTGACTTGATCTTATGGTCACGTTTGAATCTAGCATGATCTTGGACGCGTCAAATCATCTCCTTTGGATCTATCCAACATCCGATGGTTGTGAATGATGTCGAAGAAGCACAAAGCACCTTTGTACATCCTCCATTGGATCTAGATCCAATCTGATGGCTCAGCTTGACTCCCATTTTGAGATCAGCCCAAAAGGTGGTTTGCCATTCGATTAGAGTGCATCCAAGGGCCCAGATGCGCTGCGAAATGGTGATGAGTCCCATTTCCGGAGTGCCGTTAGATATGGAGACCATCCGACATTGCAAAAAACTGCAGAGACTGTTGCACACATGGGTGAGATTCTCTGCGCTCCAATGAACTTGTCAGACACTATCTCATTGATTTAAATATTATCCATTGATTTCAAGGATCTAAGGGCCATGATTTCTCACATTTGAGGATTGGAATAAAAGAGAATATAAATATTATTTTATTTAACAAACCACTAGTGGTTTAGTATGACCCCTTAAGCTCTTGGATTTAGCATTTCAATCCCTAAAAATTAGGAATCCTTACAAGGCCCATGCAAGGTTCACATGTTTTCCTAATGTTCAAGCATTAGCTTAGTGCATATACTTCTCGAATGTTTTCCTATGCTAGCAAGCATGTATATTTGTTCATATATGCACCACTTCAAGTGCAAATGTTCAAGAGTACATCTCTAAATGTATAAAGATAGGAATCCATATCTATATATCTTTATGAATGTATATATGTATATATGTGCATTCATGCATATATATATTGTTGGAGGAGATGGTGGATAGTCTTCAGAGATGAAGTGGTGTCGGTTGATCCTGCTTCACACCTATCAAGAATAGTTATTAGAGATTGTAGTGCACCTCTTTAGCTAGATAATGATCATAAATAATCTCATATCATGTTAGGAACATGATCCACTAATCAATGGATCAAAACAGATAGGTAGTAAATTAATCCAAGATCAAAAACTTGGTATTCTTGTCTTTACACCTCTTGAGTGTTTTGAACTGTCATCTAAGCATAGTAGCAATTAACGTGATTCGTTTGGAGGATATCTAATTAGCTTAGACAGCTAGCAATCACGAGAAATTTCATAAAAAATGATGAACTACATGCTGAGTATGGTATTTAGCAAATCATAGGACATGCCTGACATTTTTGGGGTGCATAAGTCAAGAGAACAGAGAGCAATAAAATGCTAATATCTCACGATTCAGAGAAGTAATGAAAATGAGATTTTGTAGCAATGTAGTAGACAATATATTAAAGATATCATGCTTTAAATCACTACAATTGATCAATCATACACGGAGAACAAGCTCTAAGAAGTTCATTGTTTTGATGTAGTCATGTCAGAGAAGTGAAGTGAAGATACATGTATTAAATCATACAATGTCATTGGCAATAATCAATCCCTCAATGTGAGAAGTATGAGTGAGCTATCGAGTGAGCTCTTCAAACTACGAGGTATCCCTTCTAAATCATAGCATAGAGTTGAGATACATGTGGGTCTTTTGATCCTCCTTTTATAGTTGAGTTTAGAACCAAACTTTTGAATTCAAATTCAAATTCAAAGATCCACGTAAAAACTGAATCATAAAATATAGGATATATTCTCTCATCAATCAATTATGAGAATTGATGCTTCCTTACTTCCTCATGGTTGTAGGACACTTTTACAACGTAACTGTAAATGATTTTTACAAGGGGTTGATCATTTAAGATTCCATAAGAGATATGTTAATCAATTAAGCATGTGGGCTTTGTTTCTATTGCACCAACAGCTCCCCCTCAAGCCTAACATGCTTAGTCTTTGTTCTTCCTTGATTTCTTGAAAATGAATAATCAATTTGAATATGTTCATTTGGGTTCCATCCAAAGATGTTGTGAGTATATTTGCACATTGTGAGTGACTTGAGACATAGAATAGTTGAATATTCATGCTAAGCAATTTCTCCCTTGCATAATGATAGATCACTTCAATGTGCTTAGTCCTTGCATGATATGCAGGATTAGTAGCCAAATGAATTGAGCTAGTGTTGTCTCAAAAGATTATTGGAGTGTAAGAGTGTAACCCCAAATCTGCAAAGAGTTCTTGAGCCACATAGCTTCTTGAGTTGCATTTGCCAAACCTCTATATTATGCTTCTATAGATGATAAGGCGACAATTGGTTGCTTCTTGGATGACCATGATATAAGCTGTGAATCTGCAAAAGATAGGTACCCTGAAGTACTCCTCCTATCATTCTTGGAGCCAGCCCAATCTCCATCAAAATACATCTTTATATCTAAGTTAGAAGTGAAGGGATAAAACAACCCTTCATTAATGGTACCCTTTAGATACTGTAGCACCCTCTTGACAACTTCCATGTGAGGCTTCCTTGGTGCATGCATAAACTGACTCAATGCACCTACTCCATACGAAATGGATACTCTTGTAAAGGTTGCATAGTTGAGGCTCTCTACAAGTCTTTGATAACCTTTAACATCCTCAAGAAGTTCTCCTCCATGAGAACTAAGCTTATGGTTGCGTTCCATGGGAGTACCTGCAATATTGGTATTCTCCATCTTGAAGTTTATTAACATATCATGAATATAGTTTCTTTGAGTAATAAATATACCAGAATCTGTAGACACAAGTTCTAGACCAATAAAATATGTTAACAAGCCAAGATCACTAATTTTAAATTCTTGCATTAGTTGAGCCTTAACCTGCTTGATGCCATTAGTATCATTCCCTGTAGTGATAATGTCATCCACATAGACACATAAGTAGATAACTTCTAAATTGGTCTTCTATATAAACAAAGAAGAATCTACCTTGCTAGCCACAAAACCTTGGTCCTGCAAATAAATAACAAGCCTATGGTTCCAAGCTCTAGGAGATTGCTTTAGGCCATAAAGTGCCTTCCTTAGCTTGCATACATAACCTGATTCTCCTTTATCTTTAGACCCTAGTGGTTCTACCATATACACTTCTTCTAAAATCCATCCATTTAAGAATATATTCTTGACATTTAACTGATATAGGTTCAAACTCTTGGAAGTAGCAACACTTACCAAAAACCTAATTGTTGGCATCTTTGCTACAGGTGAAAAGGTTTCTTTATAGTCCATTCCATGGGTCTCAGCAAACCCCTTTGCCACTAACCTTGCCTTGTTGTTTATAGAACCCTTTGAATTCTTTTTTATTTTATATATCCACCTAGATCCTATTAACTTCATGCTAAGCTTCTTGGGAACCAAGTCCCAAATATGGTTTTTTTGAAGTGCTTCTACTTCTTCCTACATGGATTCTCTCCATCCTTTCCTCTTACTAACCTCTTCAAATGAAGAAGGTTCTTCTGTCATAGAGTCTTTAATGATACACAGAGAATGCTTGGTGACTAATGATGTGTCATAGCCATACCTTATGGGCTTCTTGCTTTCCCTTTGAGATCTCGTAACTACTTGATTGGAGGACTTTGGAATATCTTTCAATTATTCCACCTTGACCTTGCCTTTTGACTTCCAATCCTTGAGGTCAATTTGCTCTTCATCCTCTAAATTGACATCTTCTGGTAGTTGTTGATCTTCTTGAGTGAGAGTTGGGAAGTCATTTTCCAAATCATAAGGTAACTTGATCTTCTTGCAATCATCTTCAAACCATGAATTATTTTCATCAAATACTACATCCCTACTAACTATAAATCCTTTGTTAGTGGGATTGTGTAGCCTATAACCCTTCTGGCTTTGGTCATACCCAATGAATATACACTTTTCAGCTTTAGGGTCAAGCTTCCCTCTAGTCTATGAGGGAATGTGTGCATAAGCAATACCTATGTATCCACGTATTTATCTTGCAATGTATCTTTCAGCCATATACATTTATACATATAGTTCAAGGTTCTGTATTTGTGTGTTAACAAGCATGTGTGTATGTTCATGTATGTTTCCTGGACATATGTATGTGTATGTTTGCCAATCGATACTTGGATACGTATGCATGTATTTATGTTTGAAGGTGTTTATCCCTATAGTTTTCTTCATTTATCTGTTTATAGGCATGTGGATCTTATGCATCTTCACTCCTAATATGAAAGATTGTGCTCATGCACTTATTCTGCACGTCCATGAGCATGAAAATGCACAATATGACCATGGATCTCCTTTCCATACGACATTTCCGTTGTATCTTGCAATTTATTGTTGATTTACTCTATATGGATGTCAAAATTTTCCGGACATTTAAAGATTCCAACACTACTAGTATTTTAAATGTGCAGGACGATCTAGTGGTGGTTGACAAAGGAGAGAGATGAAATGGGGCATTGATTCAGCAACAATGAATGAATAAGTAGGAATGCAAAACAATGCTATGTAGTCTGATAACAAATAGAGAAAGAAAGCAAATGCTAGACTCACATATAAAAAAGGCAAAGATAGAGAGGCGGTGAAAATTAGAAAGGATAGACAATGTAGAGAGATGAGCATTAGAAAGGACAATGTACACAACTGCATATCATTCCCACAGATATACAAATATTTCTAGAGCAAGAGATGGTTTTACATACTATGGTTTTACATACTCCTACTTTGGAGGGAGTTTAGATAGCTTGCTTATTATGCACATGTATAAGCTTGGAAATTCCCATTGCAACCATGTATTTCCTTGCCATATGCCTTCAACATAAACACCAACATTTGTGAATCTGACTTCATATCCCTTTTCAACATATTTCCCTACACTTATCGAATTCTTGGGGATTGTTGGAACATAAAGGACCTTGCTTAAAAGTTTGCTTCCACTCTTTGTCTTCAGTGATCCAATGCTTTAAACTTTGTGTTTGGTGTTATCCCCTATTTGAACTATATGTCCATTCACTCTAGCTTCCATATCAGTCATTAAGGAGATATTACCACTGAGATTATTGTTACATCCTGAGTCAATATAAAACACCATTTGATCTTCATTAATTGCTTCATGTGATGCATTCAAGATGAGAGTCAAGTCTTCCTTTTGATCTGATGCATAATTGTAATAAGTATTGTTGTAGGACTAAGTTTGGAAATTCCTTGCACCTCCTCTAGCAACTGAAGTCCTACCACCTCTTCCTATGAAATTACCTCTTTGATTTCTACCTCCTCTTCCTCTATGGCTGATATTCTGATTATAATTTCCACCATTTTGACTATTATACCAAAAATCATTTGCCAAATGATTTGTTCTACCACAAATCCAACCAGCTTTAGCATTTTCTTTATTCTCACCTCCTCTATCTTTACCTTTGTAATTTATATTAAATGAAGCCGGTGCATTTTTCAAGAAAAAAGACATGCACGTATGAACATAAGTTCCCATTGAGTAACAATGGCTATTGTCTCTATTATCATGATGAATCACTATCTAGTTCTAACCATTGAAACCATGAAGAAAACTATACAAAGTGTGTCTAGCTACTTCTTCAAGTACTTGTCTTGTAAATGGTTGAGGGAAGCCATCTTGAATATTCACCTTATTTAAAGCACGAAAATCAATGCATACTCTTATTTTGCCACTATTTTTCTTTGGTATAATAACCATGGAGGAAAGCCATCTTGAATGCTCTACAGGAACAATTATACCTACCTCTTCTAGTTTTGTTATTTCTAGTTTTACTACTTATGCATATTTTGGATTGAGTCGGTAAGGCCTACTTCTTGCAAGTGGAGCTCCCTCAACTAAGGGTATTTGGTGTTATCCAAGCTTCTTTGGTATCCCTATTAGTTCTTTGTAGGACCATGCAAAGACATTTTATAGGAAAAAAGTAGGGAAGTTACCTTCTATAGTAAAGATGGATAATGCCACAACCAAGAGCCCAAGTGGACTACTTGAGGGTTCTCTTCATCTCCTAGGTTTACTTCTTGAACAAGTGCTTCAAGACTGGACTTAATCAAAAAATCATCCCCATTGTATGTAGGAGTGGAGTTCAACATGTGGTCTATAATATGTTCCTTGGTCCATCCTTAAGGGATATCAAAATTTGGGAGGTCTTCTTTATTAGCCATTTTTGATGCTTTCACATTTGTTGGCCCTGCTTTGTTAGTATTCAAATGCAAAATTGTACACGGGCTTCTACTACAACTTCTTCACCTTCCCCTTCTTCCTCTATTTCAATGATTTCCACAGTGCAACACTCTGCACTTTCCATCATCCAATTTAATAATGTATCATCTTCTTGGGGTAAACAAGGCATTACCTAAGTGTCAACTTTATATCCAGTAGCCTTGTTGTTGTCTGATCCTTCTTCCAGATGTATCTTTAATTGATTGTTAGCACATGTTGAAATTCATAACTTATTCTTTCCTCAATCTTGTAGATCCTTTGCTTGTCGCAGCCAAGACCTTCCTAGGACTAGAGGGTAGGAGGTCTCCTATGGTAGGGCAATAACAATAAATGTTAGAGCAAGTCTATGACAAGCCTAAGTATTGTCTTGAGTCCCACAAAGTCATAGAAGAAGCCTTAAAATGAAGACAATAAAAAGTTCACTTGTGAACTACCTCTTGTAACTTGTGAAGAGTTTACTTAATGTAAAAGTGAGAGAATCTTAAGTGGTTGAGTCCACTTGATCAAAAAGAGAAAGAGGAGCCACGAATTCGTGATTTGTGGTAGGTAGAGAATCAAATCAATCACTAATTGATTGGAGAGTGATTGAGGGAAGTTAGCCTCCCAAACTCAACTATAAATAGATGGCAGTTTTAGTCGTGGTTAGAGAGACCTATGTGAAGACCTCCAAGAGCTGAGCTTTATGCCATATCAAGGTGTGATTCCAAGGCACACATATGTATCACTAAGTCCAATATTGTACAAGCAATATACTTTAATTTTCATTATCAATTGGATTCATATTTCCATGTTCTTGTGAAGTGTACTACTCACTGCCATATCTCTCAGTTTTTGCAGTCAGATTGCAGAGATGGTTTCTCTGAGCTTCGAGTTCCCTTCAAATACTTCAAGATCTTCTTTGCTGCCTCTAGATGAGGTGCCCTTGGTTTGTGCATGAATTGACTAAGCACACTAACTCCATATGCTATGTCAATTCTTGTCAAGGTAGCATAATTCAAACTACCTACCATACTTTGATATCCTGTGATGTCTTGGACTTCTTCCCCTTCATGAGCACTTAACTTTAGGTTGACCTCCATTGGAGTAGTTGAGACTTTAGCATCCTGCAAGCCAAACTTCTTGACCATATCCTGTACATACTTCTTTTGAGTGATATATATACCTGAGTTGGTGTAGACTAACTCAAGACCTAAGAAGTACTTCAATAATCCAAGATCATTAATCTTGAATTCTTTCATCATCTGTCCTTTGATGTGTCTAATCCCATTGACATCATTACCTGTAATGATGATGTCATCAACATAAACACACAAGTAGATTACCTCTATACTACTTCTCTTTATGAACAGAGAAGTATCAGCTTTGCTCATCACAAATCCTTGGTCTTGGAGGTAGGTTGTCAACCTGTAATTCCATGCTCTAGGTGCCTGCTTCAAACCATATAGAGCCTTCTTCAATTTACAAACATAGTTTACCTTCTTGGGATCTTCATAGCCAGGTGGTTGTGACATGTAGACTTCTTCAGATATCCATCCATTCAAGAAAGCATTCTTGACATCTAATTGGTACATGTTCCAATTCTTGGATGCAGCTACACTCACCAATATTCTGATAGTTGGCATCTTAGCCACAGGAGAAAATGTCTCCTCATAATCAATGCCTTGGGTTTGTGCAAAACCCTTGGCTACCAACCTAGCTTTGTACATGTTTATTGTTCCATCAGAATTCCTCTTTAGCTTGTAGATCCATCTGGATCCTATCACCTTCATAGATTCCTTCTTGGGTACCAAGTCCCAAGTATCACTCTCCTTGAGAGCTTCCATTTCTTCATCCATAGCTCCTTTCCATTCTGGTTTGGTGATAGCTTCTTCATAGGTACCTGGTTCTTCATTCAACAAATCCTTTGCAAGATATACAGAATGTTTAGTTACAAGTGATGTGTCATACCCAAATCTGATAGGCTTCTTCTTTTCTCTCTGAGATCTCCTCATTGCTTGAGTTGAGGATTCTGGTATATCCTCTAGCTTCTTCATCTTCATCTTTCCTTTGGACTTCCATGCCTTGAATTCCTCAAGGTTAATTGTATCATCATCATCTGAGCTTGAGTCTTCTTTCTGGATTGATTCCTCCTTAGTGAGCCTTGGGAAGTCTTCTTCCATATTATAGGGTAGACTAACCTTCTTGCATTCATTCTCATACCAAGAGTCATTCTCATCAAAGATGACATCTCTGCTTACCTTGAAGCCTTTGTTTGTTGGGTTGTAGAATCTGTATCCCTTTTGGTTCAAATCATAACCAATGAAGATACATTTTTCAGCTTTAGGGTCTAGCTTTCCCCTAACCTGTGAGGGAATATGCACATATGCTACACAACCAAAGATTTTGCAATGATCCAGAGAAGGTCTCTTACCATGCCAAGCTTCATATGGTGTCATGCCATCAAGTGATTTGGATGGCAACCTATTTATGAGATAGGTGGCAGTGGATACACCTTCTGCCCAAAGATAATTTGGCAACTTCTTTTCATTGAGCATAGACCTAGCTGTTTCTACAATGAGTCTATTCCTTCTTTCAGCTACCCCATTTTGTTCAGGTGAGTACCTTGTAGTAATCTCCCTTTTGATGCCTCTTTCCTGCAAGAAATCTTCAAACTCATTGGAGAAGTACTCTCCTCCACCATCTGACCTTAGCCTCTTCAAGCTTCTTCCTGTTTGGTTTTCAACAAGTGCAAGGTACCTCTTGAAACAATTAAACACTTCATCTTTATGCTTCATAAAGTATAAGATGGTCCATCTGCTATAATCATCAATGAAGGATACATAGTACCTTGAACCTGAAATGGAAGGGTCCTTGCTAGGTCCCCAAACATCTGTGTGTACCAAGTCTAGGTAGTCTTCATGCATGAAACCTTTCCTTGAGTAGGGCAACCTGTGAGACTTACCAAACTGACATGCTCCACACTTATAAATCATGTGTTGCTTGGACACATTAGGTATCCCAAGCACACATTGATCCCTGCACATTTGCTTTAGGGTTCTTTCACCTATGTGGCCTAACCTCTTGTGCGATATCTCTGACTCTGAAAGTGTTTGATCCTTGTAATTATACAAAGCAATGTTCTTGGTGTCTTCTAGCTCAAAAGTAAACAATCTACCTGATTTCTCCCCTTTTGCAATTCTTTTGAAACCATGTCTTGGATCCTCCACATATGCTCCATGTTGAGTGAATCTGACCTGCAAACCTTTCTCCACAATCTGACCAACACTCATTAGATTCTTGGTGATGGTTGGTACATAGAGTACCCTGCTCAATAGGTTCTGGTTACCATCACATGTCTTCACATTTCCAATCTTTACAACAAAGTGTTTAGTATCATCACCTGTTTGTACCTGATGTTTGCCCTTGGGTTCTTCCAAATCAGAGAGTAGTGCCACATTGCCAGCTACATGGTTAGAACATCCTGAGTCAATATAAAATAAATGATCATCATTTGTACCTGCCTTGGAGGTCATATTCATGATCAATAAGGAGTCATCTTGCTCCTCTGTGTAGTTGTTGTAATCCCTTCTATTTCTGAATCCACCTTGGTAGTTACCATTGTGGTTGTGGTTGTAATTGTTGTTGTACTGATTGTTGTATCCATTGTAGCCTTGATGTTGGTTGAATCTGCCTCTCCCTTGAGAGTATCCACCTCTTTGATAGCCTCTTCCTCTCTGATTCTTGTAGTTCTTGTAGCATTCATCTGTGGTATGATTGGACAATCCACAAATGTTGCATGGTGATGAGTTGTAGGGTCTCCCCCTACCTGACTTACCTCCTCTGCCTCTTCCTCTTGAGGATCTACCTCTCCCTGCATAGTTTGCTTGGGAGGTAGAACCTTCTTCATCAACCTTCTTACTTTTACCTTTATCTTTAACTTTCTTATCAGTATATAGAGCAGAGGGGTTGTTACCTTTTGATTGATCTCTTGCCTTTGTAAACTTTGCTTCATGTGTGAATAGTTGGCCCATGAGTGTTGTGAGATCTGGGGTATGCATGTCCATATAGAGGTCCATTGCAGTGGTGAAGCTTTCCCACTTATCATCTGCCTTGAGTCCATTTGTTACTTGCCTGACTATTTGCTCCTCTTCAATCTCCTCTCCCATGCTTGCTAATTGGTTTGCCACATCTTTAATCTTGGTCACATACTCTGAGACTGATTGCTTGGGCTGCTTCCTAAGGGTTGTGAATTCAATCCACAGTTGATTCTTCCTGGCCCTTGTGTTGGAAGAGAAATATGTTGACAGAGTTTCCCAAGTCTCTTGGGAAGTCTTACAGTTCCTTACATGAGGTAAAAGGAAATCAGATATAGAGTTAAGAAGGTAAGACCTTGCCAAAGCATCCTTTGCACACCATTGGTTGAGTCTCTCTTGTTCATCCTTGGTGGGTAGTCCTCTAGCTTTGAATGAGGGCAATTCCTCATCTCCTGATATGTATCCAAATAAGCTCCTTCCTTGTAGATAGGTCTTCATCCTTAGAGACCAAGCTTGATAATTGTTCCTGTCCAATTTCTCAATGAATGAAGGAAAACCATCTCCCATGTTTACCTTATTTGCTCTGATACCACTGTTGGGAGTGATGGTAGGATGCACTCAAGAGATTGAGTTGAAGCTGCTAGACCTGCTTTGCTTCAGCCCTCCTTTGCTTCAGATATGCTTAGTACACTTGCTTAGCTTCCAAATGATACCAAGAAAGCATATATGTACTTTGCAAGTGATATGTGAAACGATCAAATCAAAACAGATAACTTGACACTTCAAAAATCAAGAAAAACTTGCTATTTTTGTAGTGACACCTGCTCAGTCTTTCACTCAGTGTGACCAGCACACTAACAATTGATCAAATTCCTTCTGGACATATTAAATTAGCTTAACAAGCTACCATTTGCAAGTGGAATGAGATAAAATGATGGTATATATTCAGAGAAAGATGTTTAGCAAAAATATATATACCCCCTACTTTTTAGGAATTCTGCAGACACAGACCAGTGTGCACTTCGAGCAAGATTTCTCCGAGATGGCTGATCCTTTGACCTTGAGATTTTGTAGGCGTGTAGTATGCTTGGAGTTGGTTCCAATGTGCTTTGAATCACTTGATTTGGTTCAGTAGATCATGATATATGCTTCTTTGAAGTTGACAGACTTGGAGTATATGACTCAGAGAAACAGATATGATGAATGTATATACTTCTATTGATTGATGTAATTGTACATACTCATTAGCTTAACAAGCATAGCTAAATGAGGTATTGTGGTGTAGGCTATGGAGTAGCACTAACACACACAAAGTTACAACAGTAGAATGCCTCGGGAAATAAGCTGAAATGAGTGATACCCCCGCGACTTTTTTACTTCATCTTTTATAGAGGTTTAGTGATCATTTGAATTTGAAATTCAAATCTAAGTTCCTAGAATCTCTCCTCTAAAAGTAGGGAGATATTCTCTCCAATTACACCATCCAAATTCCACGAATCTAATCAATTAGGTGAGTATACATAATGCCAAGTCACTTAGACTTTTACAAGGAGTAAAAGGATAATAAATCATAGGTATGGGTTCCTATGCCCTTTCCTTCAAGTAAGGCCTTGATGAAATTTGTCCAAGCTAATCTTCCAAAGTTCCAAGCCAAATGTGAAGTCTTGAAATGCACCAACAGTTAGCCTCCCAAACTCAACTATAAATAGATGGCAGTTTTAGTCTCGGTTAGAGAGACCTATGTGAAGACCTCCAAGAGCTCAGTTTTATGCCATATCAAGGTGTGATTCCAAGGCACATATATGTATCAATAAGTCCATTGTATTGTACAAGAAATATACTTTCATTTTCATAGTCATTTGGGTTCATATTTCCATGTTCTTGTGAAGTGTACTACTCACTACCATATCTCTCAGTTTTCTCAGTCAGATTGCAGAGATGGTTTCTGTGAGCTTGGTACATCATTTTCAGTGCGTTAAATTATTAAAGTTAGATCTATAAGTCTAATATATGCTCATCAATTTTCATTTCATTTAGGTATTGCAATCTTCAGTTATGTTCAGTTGAAGTCAACCCTGTCTGTCATTTTCACTTCTCTGTCAGGTACCCGACTTTTTTACTCATCGTGTCAGAGCTGTTTCTCAGTGTGTACATATCACAATTCCATGATTCAAAGCTTTTTGAATTCAGATTACTGTCTAGTATAAGCATACAAATTTGCAGAATCATTGGATGCTTAAATCTGGAGTTATGTTCATTTTTTCTGCTCACTGGTCTCAAACTATAGCAGCCCGTGAAAATCAGGATGATGTCATCAGTTGGTAAACATCATTCTCAGTGTGTGGTTCATTATTTTTTATGAGATTACTCTTGAAAGTTAGCTCTTTAAGTTAACTAGACTTCCCCAAGAGGAATTAAGCTAATTGCTGTTGTGCTCAGAGAATTATGCAAAACACTAGACAGGTGTATGGAACAAAAATAGCAAGTTCTTCACCTCTGAGCTAACTCCAACTTATCTGTTTTGATCTATCTTTTTGTGAGTGATCTTCCAAGGTACATAGGGTGTCTAATACATCCATTGGCAAGATAAAAGGGCCCACCACATACTCTTGGAGTTCATTTGGCTGGTGTAGATCAAGGATTTTGTAACACCTCTTCATCTTCAAGCACATACCTATCCAACTCTTCACAATAAAGTCTAAAACAAAGTGACAACCTTGTAATATCATAAGCACCTTTTCAACAATGCCAAGTGGTGCAACCCAGTGTTGATCTACTAGTGTGACTGTAAATGGTGCCGCCTTTGTGGGGTTCAGGTTTAATTTCCTCATTGTGAAATTTGGCATCAAATTGATGCTAGAACCTCCATCTATAATAATTCCATACAGGATCTCTTATCAAAACTTATAACCTTGAACTCTAATAGTCAGCCA
>CM035444.1:111197240-111207240 GCA_020310875.1 Ceratopteris richardii
ATACAGTAAAGAGTCAAAATGTGATTTCTTTACCCAGGAAGTAAAGTATTTAGGCCATATTATTTCTGTCGAAGGAATCAAAGTAGACCCAGATAAGGTCAAAGTGATTCTTGAATGGCTTGAGCCCAAGATAGTTTGAGAATTACAAAGTTTTCTCGGATTGACAGGATATTATCGGAAGTTTGTGGTTGGGTACGCTAGGATAGTCATACCTTTGACAGATCAACTCAAAGGGAAGCATCTACAGATTAATTGGAAAGAAGAGCAAGTAAGAAGTTTTCAAGAGCTTAAACTTGCTTTAGCTTCGGGCCCGGTTCTACAAATAGTAGACTCGAATAAACCTTTCCAATTAGAAACAGATGCAAGTTTATCTGCGATAGGAGCAGTACTAAGCCAAGAAGGTCGACCAATGGCTTTTGAAAGTAGAAAGCTAAGTCCTCCTCAGCAAAACTATTCTACCTATGAGCGAGCGATGTTCGCTATAATAAATGCTCTAAATAAATGGCACCATTACCTGTATGGATCAAAGTTAACCATATTCTTTGATCAAGAGAGCATCAAGTGGTTTTCAAACCAATCGGATTTAAGAGGTAGAAAAGCTAGATGGGGTGAACAGTTGCAAGAGTTCGATTATGAACTAAGGTACAGGAAAGGAAAGTTCAATGCAGTGGGGACGCCTTAAGTCGGATGCCTATGCTAAACAACTTAACTTTTGTACAAATTCAAGGTGAATTTATTTTAACTTTGAAAGGAAGCTGTAAAGAAGATCCAAGCTATAGTCAAGCATGGAAGGCAGCTGAACAAGCTCAAACAAATGAAGCAAGTACTTCTGAGGGAAAGTTTAAACATTGTTCTTTCCAAGATGAATATTTGCTTTATAAAGGTAAGGTTTGTGTCCCAAGTCTTCCGGACATACGAGATCAAGTACTTTTCGAATGCCATGATGCTCCAAGTGCATGACATCCTGGTATGAACCGAAACTATGAATTACTTAAACGATATTTTTATTGGCTTAGTTTACATCGAGATGTGCAAAACCATGTATCCAAGTGCCATAAATGTCAAGTCAAGAGTTTGATTGACTTAAAGTTGGAGGATTGCTTCATCCTTTGGAGATTCCCAAAGGTAAATGGAAAAGTATCTCCATGGATTCCATTTTAGGGTTACCCCGCACTCAGAAAGGCTTTGATTTAGTTTGGGTTGTAGTTGATTCATTGACTAAACTTGCTTAGTTTATTAAAGTCAAGACTACATATAAGACTCCAAAACTTGCAAAAATATTTGTAAATCAGCTTTACAAACTCTATGGTCTTCCAATGGACATAGTTTCTGATCGGGATGCTCGATTTTCAAGTCATTTTTGGCGATTAGTCTTTAGTAGACTTGAAATTAAACTAAGTTTAAGTATGGCCGAACATCCCCAGACAGATGGACAGATCAAGAAATTCAATCAAATTTTGGAAGACATACTCAGAGCTTATGTTACTTCCAGACAAACTCATGGGGAAGAATACTTACCTTTAGCTGAATTTTCCTATAATAGTGCCAAGAATTCATCAACTGAATTTAATCCATTCATGTTGATGTATGGGTTCCAGCCTAGGTCTTCGTATGTAGTGGGACTTCAAAATGAACGAGTTCAAGCAGCTCAAGAATTCCTTCAAGATATGAACTTTAAGTTAAAGATAGCTAGAGAAAACTTAAAGAAAGCTCAAGATCATGCAAAATCTTATGCCCATCCTAAGTGAAGAAATATTACATTTTAGGTTGGTGATCAAGTTTATCTTCGTGCTCCTAAAAGGTCAGAAAGGTTTAAGACTGGTCAATGCGTCAAGTTGTCGCCTAGATATTGCAGTCCTTTTCCAATCACTAGAAAAGTTGGCTTATGGGCTTATGAGTTACAACTTCTAAAAGATAGTTGGATTCATCCAGTGTTTCATGTTAGCCGACTTAGGAAGAGTATAACAGATTTAGATAATCTGGTTGGACAACATGTTATTCTTCCACTTCCCGTAAGTGAAACAATTCCTCATGAATTTGAAAGGATACTTCACACCCAAGATAAATGTACTAGGAGTCATTTGTACGAAGAGTGCTTAGTAAAATTGAAGGATGGAACTGAAGAAAATTCAACATAGGAAAAAGTTTCTATAATCCAACGACGTTTTCCGACTTTCCAGTTTTAAGTTTGTCAACGAAAGATAAAGTTTTCTACTTTCAAGTTCTTAGTAGATGACTGAATGAATGAATGCTCATGTTCTTCTGATATTAGAACATGAGGCTCGGGGGTTGCCTATGGATACTATATGTAACTTTATTTTCGAGGATGAAAATCTTTCCCAAGGGAGGGAAGAATGTAATAAAGTAAGTCTATGGTCTAGGGATCCGACTGCTTCAGACAGATCTGAAATCGGATATTGTTTGGTCACTCGTCTGTAGGACCAAAGATGTCAAGAATAGACTCAAGCATAAGTTCATGTGCTCTCATATTCAAGTAATTTACTTATTCTAGTGGTTAATTCTCATGGTTGTGAAGGAGGAGGTCTTGGGTTCAATCCCCATGGAGAGCATGGGGAGAGCGTTTTGCCCAAGAAGCTCTAGAGCCATCTAGCTCAAGTTAACGTGAGTTAACTTGAGTCTTGAGAGACTTAACTCGAGTGGCGAGTACAAACACCACTAGTGGAATCTAGTGGAAGGTACTAATGTAGTGAATGAGATCACCCCAGCCACTAGTGGACTCTAGTGGAAGGTATCAAAGGAGTGGAGGAGATTGCACATGCACTTGTGGACTTTCGTTACATTTGTGATCCTCGTTGATTCAAGCAGCTATATATAGAGGCATATGGCTGGAAGGTGAGTACACATTCATTCGTGAGCTGGTATTGTGGAAACTCTATTGCACAATAATGGAATGTTATACTGCTTTTAATGTCTTGAAGTTTTCAATGTGATTTTTGTTTTAAGTTAGCAACTAAACACTTATGAGGGTGTGAATGGACATGTATTTATTCAAATATTTTTGCAAATTTATAGAAGAATATTTAGAAGGTAATATTTTAGTTATTTTTTTATAAAAATAATATATCACTTTAGAAAGCGACCTTTTTGTAAACATAGTAGATCACGATTTTGTAAATAAAGCAAATTTTCGTAAAAGCATGCTTTTCAAATCACCGCCCTCATGTATCTTCTATTTCGTAAGTCATGAAAAAATACCTATAAATACACATGCTCTGATAGACTCGTCCATAAGAGTATGTGGGAGGAGATTGTACCAAATTTAGTGTCAAGTCTCTTGTCTCTTTCTATTATTTGAGCATTTTTGTGAGATTTCATTTATATACTATCCTCTGTATATGTGTGTTTGTGGGATCCGAAGATCAACAACTCAAATACCTAAAAAGTACACTAAATGAAGTTTTATTCCATTCTTTTGAAGATTAATTATAGATAAAAGCATATATAAATGATTATTGGGCTGGAGCGAAAGAAATAGGAGGAGTGTAGTTGGATATGGAGTGATTCTTGGAAAGAACATCGTCTCTTGGATGCGAAAGAAGCAGCTAACAAGTGCCCTATCTTTGGCATAGGCTTAACATGGAACCCTATCTCACCTTATGTGTGAGGTTACGTGACTTAAGAAGCTTATGAATAATTTCACTTTAAGGTCAATGGACTTCCATTCATGTGTGATAACATGAGTAGTGTGTACCTATCTACTACTCCTATGTTCCATGATAGGAGTAAATGCAAAGTGGTACACTATCACTACATTACAGGTTCAAGTACAACACTTGAGTACCGAGGATGAGTGTACTAACAAGTTCAACGAACCATTCAACTCAATAAGGCTTATAAATATCAAAAGAGGCATTGGATTGTTGGAGCTAGGATGAAGACATGGAGTTGAAGCTTGAGGGGGAAGTGTTAAGATCAAGCTTCAACCTTATTACTCTTTGACCTATCGAATGTATGTATTGTGGAGAAATGAGGAGCAGAGAGATAGCTAGGAGACCTTGTCCTCAATTTTGAATCAAAATGAATCTTTATAACAGGGAAATTCCATCTATCAAACTTAGGTGTGATAAAGCCTATAATCCAAGAAAAGTGATTCCTAACATATAGGGAATCTTTTCAAATCTATACTAACACACATTGTACTTGAACGCATGATCGTGTGTGTGTAAGCTCTTTGAGACCATGAATAAGCTAATAGACCCCTTGCTATTAACACTCAGCTTTGTGTAGCCATATCTAGCTCACATATTTTTGTGTGTAGGAGCAAGATAGTTGTGACTTAATGTTAACTAGGGCTTCAAAAAGTGTCTCAGTAAAAAAATATTCCATTTTTCAATGTATAAATCATTAATAAAGTCCCCAATATATGCATTTCTTTGTCAAGTTTTGTTTTCTTTATTGAGACCATGAAGTAAGGTAACCATGAAGCAAAACAACGTAATAGGAGTAAGGAAACGAAAAGGTATTCATAACATCAATAAACGGTTCATGATTAGTAGATAAAAACTTAAATAAGAGAGTTTTTAAAAGATCCAATTCTTCTTCGCCGGGCTCAAAGTGCTCAACAACAAAAGCTGAATAAGACTTATGTAAATAAATACAGAAAAGAAAAAAGTATCTTACGTAGGAAAAAACCACTAAAAAAGCATGATAATTTTCCGTTTGAATTTTTAATAGAATGACGCCAATGGATTGTTTTCTCGCTGATAATGAAATTACGTTCACCAAATATGGAGAAAAGATTTACACATGCCAATCCAACAACTTACACTGGAATGCACGGTGGATTTGAACCCGCAGGTATACAAAATCTTATGGCTCATCTATTATACCCTGTAGATACATTGATCGAGCTAATTTAAACGTCGTTCGAGAAATTTTCTTTTTTAATGAATCCAGCATCTGTTTTAGTATCTCTGGTTCTACTAACTGGGCATCAGTTCTAACTGAACTAGTGGCAATTACATGGCTCATCAAAATTTCTACCTGAGTTTGCAGAAAAGCTTCCTGCAGATAAAAGTCATTCGAGAGAGTTGCATAAAGGTTTACTTTCATATCGACAATCTTTGATCTATCCGTGATAAGCGTTCTGCTTGAGCTCCAAGTTGCCTTTCTCTTCTCTCCAATTCTTGATTCTGAAATTGAATGGTCCGGTAGTAAGCATCGCGCTCTCTTCGAATTGCTCGGATCTCTTTCTGGAGCTGAGCGACCAACATCATCTGCGTTTTAAGAGAAGAATTGGATTCAGTCAGGGTGGCATTTGCGAACTCTAGCTCTGTATTGGTTTGTTTTAGTAAAATGGACATTTCTTGTCCTTTCTGCACGGCTTCAGCCAATTGATCTCTAGTTTCCTTTAACAAATCTCCTAGGGCTATGCGGGCATCCTCTTTATCTTTAACTATCTACCGTAATTGAAGAATTTTTGCATCAGCAGCGCATAATAACTCATCTTTGATTCTGATTTCGACCAAGGCAGCATCTCTTTGATTGATAACTGTCTCCTGTTCGGTAAGGCGAGCCTATAACTGTTGAATCTGGAAGTGCAGATTATGATTCTCTGCCTTCACTGCATCTACCTCTTGCTGTAACGGAATGATATCCGCTTCTAAAACATCAACTTTATGTTGTAATTCGTGTTTGAGATTATCAGTAATCTCCGTCATCTGTTGTGGTAGTTGTTGTGACAGATGGATCAACATATGACCCATTGATGCGAGCTCATTAAACACAGGTAGTCAAGGAAATAGAAGAGAAAGACGTGGTTGAGATGAAGAAGTGGTCAGGAGTTGATGGGAATTAGGCGGAAAATAATTCGGTGAAGAGGATGAAGTGGCAGGCTCTTCAATAGGCTTCACGGGTATAATGGGGTCGACCGGAGGTATGGGTAGAGGAGTGGGTTGAAGAGTGTTAGCGATTAGCAATGTTTCGGTATGTTGCTGCTTAGTCACTTCAAGTTGGGCAATTGCAGATTCGACTACTGTAATCAACTCTGCTTGCAAAGTGCTCAACAACAATAGTTGAATAAGAGTTAGGTAGATAAATTAGTGCAATAAACAAAAAAGAAGAAATGACCTTACGTAAGGATAAAATGATGCCAATGGATTGTTTTCTCATGGAGAACGAGATTACGTTCACCAAATATGTCAGTCACCGATCATACATCACAACGATAAATTTATAGGGACATGGGGAATTTAACACTAAAACTGTAGCTTAATGGAAGAAGATATCAAAACAATATATGAAAACTGTGGATAGACTACCTGGAAGCCCATGAAAGAAACTAAGCTTTATATTATGCATTCCAAGAAGTGTAGAATATTAAAGCTCTAAGAAGTAGCACATAAGAAATTATTCAAGGAAGCAAAAAAGAATTAAAGACTATGGAGATGATACAGCAGAGTAGATGTACGAAACTAGATAATAAGAAGTGAAATTCTATGTACAAAAAGTGAGTATATAATCACAACGATTGAGTATCAACTACTCTGCAAAATTGCATTCCTAAGCTCGTTATAGAGAGTTTTGGAAACTAATATGTACCAATAACTTGTTTTCCGAAAAAGTAGTGAAGGATAACTAAAGCACTAATGGAATAGACTATAACTAAAAAGTTGTGCAACAACTTTCTCACAAAAGTAATGGATCCTAATTTAAAGCACTAGAAGGAATGGTCAACTTTGAAGGATCCATTTTACAAAAATGATGGATGATATCTAAAGTGCTAAAATAATGGCATTAAACTAAAAACTCTTCCTAAGAAAGGATGCACGACATTATCCCCTTCAAGCTTTGATTCAATATTATAGCAATCCAACCCTTTGTTTGAATCTTTGTATTTTTGTTCCATCAAGAGCTTTTCTCATCATATCTAAAAGCTAATCTTTTGAAGATATGAAGGAAATGTTCGTCTCTTTGGATATTGCCTTCTCATGAACATAACGGTAGTGAACTTCAATATGCTTGGTACATGCATGGAAAACTTGATTAGCTGCCAAATGCATCCTACTCATATTGTTGCCATAAATTTATAGAGTTATATAAAGAAGATGTAAATCTTTAACTAACTTTTGCTGCACATGTGAATTTAGTAAGCACAAGATACTCTACTGCTATAGATGAAAACACCACTTTTGGTTCTTTCTTCAAACTCCAAGATACAAGCCAATCTCCCATGATTAATATGTAGCTACTTGTGCTATGTCGATCATCTTTATTTCTTGCCCAATTTGCATCACTAAGAGCTTTAATATCAAGATTAGTATCATGTGAGTAAAATTAACCATTGTTCAAAGTGCCTTTCAAATAGCGTAGCACATGCTTAGCCACATTCGAGTTTACATCTATAGGATTGTGCATGAATTGTGAAAGTACTCCAATTGCATAACCAATATCAAGTCGTGTAATTGTAGCATACAACAACAATCTATACATTTCTACATTTTGAAAATGACACCATCATGTATACTTAATTTTATATTGGGCTCCAAAGGATTTGCAACTACTTTATATTCTGACAAACCAAACTTTTGAAGTTCATCACATATATAGTTCTTTTGGCTCGACCACACATGCTTATCATAAATAACTTCAATCCCTAGTGCATAACGTAAAATCTTGAGATTTAAAATCTTAAATTCCGTACCAAGTTTCTTCTTAATTTCATCAATCTCTTCAATAGCACTTCATGTAATGATAAGATTGTCAACATAAATGTAAATATACACATATTGATATGTTATAAACTTCACATATAAAGAAAGATATGCAATAGTTGTTTTGTATCCTTGAGCTTGCAAATACCTTCCAAATTGATGATTCCAAGCTCTAGGTGCCTATTTCAAACCATACAATGCTTTTGTTAGCTTGGAAACATAATTTGGATATTTTTCATTAACATTTGAATTTGCATATTTGAAACATGTAGGTTCCTATTCTTCAATGAATTTTGACATAAAAGTTGAATTCGAAACACAATAAGAATAAATATACCTTTGTATGGGTTTTCTTTCTCTCGAACATCTCCAAAGTTCATGTTCATGTTTTATTAAATGAGATTTAGAATTTTCATCACCTTCTACATCATCACTTATCTCAAAAAGCTTTGCTTTACCTTTTCCTTTCTCTTTTGATGTAGGTGATAATTTTTCTTCATTGTGACTCTTCACATCTTCTGAGCTTACTCCCAAAGTATCATGTAAACTATCCTCAATTTTTGCTTGCATTTCTTCTTGAACATGCAAAGTGGGATCTATATACCAAGAAAACAAATCATCAAAACTTACATCATGACTAACAATCATTTCCTTACTTATTGGATTATAACACTTGTATCCTTTCTGATTATTTGCGTAACCCATGAAAACACACTTCTCTAATATTGGCTCTAATTAAGTTCTAATTGAATATGGAATCATAGCAAAACAAACACAACCAAACACATGGAAGTGATCAATAACAGATTTCCTATTATAAAAAATCTCAAAGGGAGTTACATTATGTGTTGTAGATGTAGGCATACAATTCATCCAATATACTGTTGTATTTACTTCTTCAACCCAAAACTTCAATCGCATATGCTTCTCACTTAGCATTGCTCTTGCTATTTTTGTGATAATCCTATTCCTTGTTTTATTCACTCTATTTTGCAGAGGAGCATGTCTGCAAGTGACTTCTCTTTTTATAACTTCATTTCAAAGAAAATCATTAAGCATTCTTGAAAAATATTCACTATCATGATCAGATCTTAATCTTTTAATTACCATTCTTATTTATACATGCATAAACGCACACATTCGTTGAGATATACACTCTCAAATTATATGTACATGTCATAAATGAGAACATACATTTGGTCCCAAGCTTGGGGGATATCCTAAGGTATTCAATAGTAATGGGAATAAGAGTACCATGATGTCCACATGGCGATAGTAAAACATTCCAATCATTGCTATTTTTATAATACACGAGGGTATAAATGGATGGAAGGAGAGTTACACACACATCATTCACAGTGTGTGCAACTCTATGGGGCGAATAATACACATACATTTTTTCTCATAGATAGTGCTAAATGAGTTCCATCTAAAATTGTTTTCAATTATACAACCAATGTTTAACGCGGATTAGAGGTCTCTATTTAATTTTCCTTTCATATTTTAATCGTCAGGGCAATTAGGTACTATTGGTATTTGGGTATTTGAGTCGTGCATTGTTTCTAACGATTAAGACAAAAGCAAAGCGTAAGCTTTTATGAGGAAAAACAATTACATATGGAAAACTCTGAATATTTGTGGATTTACTTTTCTTATGATCATACATCTGACAACAAACTAGTAAATGAAGAAGATTTACCTTTTCAATTTATTATGAGCGTGATTTCGTGAAGGACTTTCCTCTTTATTTCAATTACGTTTTCTATGTTATAACTATAAGTTTAAAACTATTTAGAATGACACTATAAATAAAACATTACGAGCTATACACAGGATTAGAAACTGGCATCCGGCATTGATGAAAGATAATTACATACTATAGGGGAACAAGAAGACGAGATAAATTAAGTAGGAAATTCATGGGCCCTTTTGTTCTCCAAATCATAGCATTCGGTCTCTTTCTAATAAGAATCCACATTTGAAGTACCTTCTCTATCTGAATTTCTTCTCTCTCTCTCTCTCTCTCGTTTTGTTAGGTACATTCATGAGAGTAATTAAAACTTCTAAAGTTTCAGGATAATTCTAATAAGAAACTATACAATGTCTCTCTTCAAAGGAGTTTTACTCCATTTTACACCATTCTAGTCAGCACATTGGTCCTTGGTACTTATATGTTGCACTTGAGCCTCCTTATCAATCACATTCTCTCTCATGTAATGATACTATACCTCTATAAGATTGTTCCTAGAATGGAACATGGGGTTTGCACATAGATACACAATACTCATATTGTCACACATGTTTCGAAATTTATGAACCTGGGAACC
>CM035444.1:111229740-111232240 GCA_020310875.1 Ceratopteris richardii
ACTCAAGTCCAAGAAAGTACTTTAATAAGCCAAGCTCATTGATCTTGAACTCCTTCATCATCTTGTTCTTGATTTTTTTGATTCCATTGACATCATTACCTGTAAGTATGATATCATCAACATAAACACATAGGTATATCACCTCTGAATTACTTCTCTTAATGAATAGAGAAGTGTCTGCCTTGCTCATGACAAAACCTTGATCTTGAAGGTATATGATCAACCTGTGATTCCATGCCCTAGGTGTGTGCTTCAATCCATAAAGAGCCTTTTTTAATTTTCATACATGTGTTACCTTGTTAGGATCTTCATAGCTAGGAGGTTGTGACATATATACCTCCTCTGAAATCCATCCATTCAAAAAGGCATTTTTTACATCTAGCTGATACATGTTCCGATTCTTTGATGCAGCCACACTTACCAATACCCTGATGGTTGGCATCTTGGCCACAGGTGAGAATGTTTCTTCATATTCAATGCCTTGGGTGTGTGCAAAACCCTTGGCCACCAATCTGGCTTTGTACTTGCTAATTGACCCATCATAATTTCTTTTGATTTTATAGATCCATCTAGATCTAATTACCTTCATAGCTTCTTTCTTTGGTACTAGTTCCCATGTGTCACTTTCCTTGAGTGCTTCAATTTCCTCATCCATAGCTTCCTTCCATCCTGTCTTGGTCATGGCTTCTTCATAAGATCCTCGTTCTTCAATTGACAAATCTTTGGCAAGATAAATAGAATGTTTAGTGACAAGAGAGGTGTCATACCCATATCTGATAGGTCTTTTGCTCTCCCTTTGTGATCTTCTGATTGATTGATTTGAAGATTCAAGTATGTCTTCAAGTTTCTTCATCTTGAGTTTGCCTTTAGACTTCCATGCCTTGAATTCTTCAACATTGATAATGTCTTCATCATCTAAATTGGTGTCTTCACTCTGAGTAGTTTCCTCCTTAGCAAGACTTGGAAACTCCTCTTCCAAGTCATAGGGTAGTTTAAACTTCCTGCATTCATTCTCATACCAAGAATCATTTTCATCAAAGACAACATCTCTATTAATCATGAATCCCTTATTTGAAGGGTTGTAGAACTTGTACCCTTTTTGATATAAATCATATCCAATAAAGATACATTTTTCAGCCTTAGGGTCTAGCTTACCCCTTATCTGAGAAGGAATGTGTACATATGCTACACATCCAGATATCCTGCAATGATCAAGTGAGGTTCTCTTACCATGCCATGCTTCATAAGGGATCATCCCATCAAGAGATTTAGATCCCAACCTGTTTATGAGGTAAGTGGCAGTAGATACGCTCCCTGCCCATAAATAGTTAGGTAACTTTTTTTCATTCTTCATTGACATAGTTGTTTCAACAATCAATCTATTTAATCTCTCAGCTACCCCATTCTCTTCAGGAGTATAACTTGTAGTGATTTCTCTCTTGATTCCTCTGTCTTGCAAGAATGCTTCAAACTCATTGGAGAAGTACTCACCTCCTCTATCTGACCTTAGCCTCTTTAGGTTTCTTCCTGTCTGATTCTCAACAAGTGCAAGATAGTTTTTAAAACAATTGAACACTTCATCTTTGTGCTTCATAATGTACAATACAATCCACCTGCTATAGTCATCAATAAAAGATACATAGTACCTTGATCCTGAGATTGAGGGGTCTTTTTTTCGTCCCCATACATCTGTATGGACAAGTTCTAGGTAGTCCTCATGCATGTAGCCTTTCCTTGAGAAGGGTAAGATGTGGGACTTTCCAAACTGACAAGCACCACATGTATAAATCATGTGTTGCTTGGATACATTAGGTATCCCAAGCACACATTGATCCGTGCATATTTGCTTCAAGGTTCTTTCTCCTACATGCCCTAATCTTTTATGTCAAATCTCAAGCTCTGAAAATGTTTGATCTTTATAATTTTAGAGTGCAATATTCTTTGTATCTTCTAGCTCAAAAGTAAAAAGTCTACCTGATTTCTCTCCTTTAGCTATTCTCTTGAACCCATGCTTGGGATCCTCCAAAAATGCTCCAAATTGGTTGAATCTAACCTGCAAACCTTTTTCCACAATCTTTCCAACCCTTATCAAGTTTTAGGTAATGGTTGGTATATATAGTACCCTACTCAACAAGTTTTGATTCCCATCAGAAGTCTTAACATTTCCAATTTTAACTACTGAGTGCTTGGTGTCATCACCTGTTTGTACTTGATGCTTACCTTTTGGTTCTTCAAGGTCAGGGAGTAGAGCTACATTGCCAGCCACAGGATTTGAGCACCCTGAGTCAATGTAGAAGAGATGGTCATCATTTGTACCTGGTTTTGAAGTCATGTTCATAATTAGAAGAGAATCATCTTGCTCTTTTGTATAGTTGTTGTAATCCTTTTTGGATTTGAATCCTCCTTGGTAGTTTCCATTGTAATTGTTGTTGTAGTTATTGTTGTAATTATTGTTGTACCCTTGATGATGGTTGAATCTACCTCTTGACTGTGAGTATCC
>CM035444.1:111272794-111277794 GCA_020310875.1 Ceratopteris richardii
CAAAATATTCTCAAAAAATACAATAAATGAGCATATGAAAAAGAACTCTCCAACGGATATTCTTTCGACGCAATAGCCTTTGATGTAGATCAAATCCACCTCAAGCATAGTGTAAGCTTGATGTTCCAACAGCTCCCCCTCAAGCTAAAGTATGCTTGAGTCTTCATTCTCTGATAGGTTGAATACCTGCCATAGCTTTGAATCTACAAAGCTTTATTCCATCAAGTGCCTTTGTCATCATATCTGCTACTTGCTTTTCAGTCGGAACAAAAGAAATGTCAATCTCCTTTGCCATGAGCTTCTCCCTGATGAAGTGATAATGGACTTCTATATGCTTGGTTCTCGCATGAAAAATAGGATTTGCCGCTAGATGCATGGAACTTACATTATCTCCAAATATGTGAGGTTTGGAACTCACAAGTCCCAAATCTGTATACAATGCTTTTAACCATATTGCCTCTTGAGTTGCTATGGTCAAGCCTCTGTACTCTGCTTCAGTTGAGGATAAAGCAACTGTTGGTTGCTTCTTGGAACTCCATGACACTAGCTTCGAACCTGCAAATGCTAAGTAACCAGATGTACTTTTTCTATCATCCTTAGCTCCTGCCCAATCTGCATCTGAGTAGATTTTGATATCCAAATCGGAAGAGTAAGGATAGAATATACCTTCGTTGATTGTACCTTTGAGATACTTAAAGTACTCTCTTAGCCGCATCCATGTGTGGTCTTCTCGGTGAGTGCATGAACTGACTAAGCACTCCCACACTATATGAGATGTCTGCCCTTGTGTGAGTAGCATATATCAAGCTACCTACCAAGCTTTGATACTCTTTAATGTCTTCAATTTTCTCACCTTCATAAACACTAAGTTTATGATTCATCTCCAAAGGTGTACCTGCAGGTTTAGTGTTCTCCATTTTGAACTTGAGAAGAAGATCCTGAATGTATCTTCTTTGAGTCAAATACATTCCTTCATCTGTATATATCACCTGCATACCTAGGAAATATGTGAGCTCACCTAGGTCACTGATTTTGAACTCCTCTTGCATGTGTCTCTTGATCCTTTGAATGCCATTTAGATCATCACCTGTCACAATAATATCATCTACATATACACATAGATAGATAACCTCATTGTGATCCCTTTTGATGAATAGAGAAGGATCGGAGCTGCTAGCTTTGAACCCTTGGTCTTGAAGATATGTAACCAACCTGTAATTCCAAGCTCTTGGAGCTTGTTTCAATCCATACAATGCTTTCTTAAGTCTGCAAACATAAGATGGATGATTAGGGTTTTCAAAACCTGGTGGTTGTGACATGTATACCTCTTCACTTATCCAACCATTTAGGAATGCATTTTTCACATCAAGTTGGAGGAGTCTCCAATTCCTTGCAGCAGCTACACTTATCAATGTCCTGATTGTAGTCATCTTTGCAACTGGTGAGAATGTTTCCTCATAGTCTATACCATGAGTTTGTGAGCATCCTTTGGCAAGTAATCTTGCCTTGTACCTGCAAACTGATCCATCTGAATTTCTTTTAACTTTATATACCCATCGGCAACCAATTACCTTTTGATTCGGTGACATTGGAACCAAATCCCAAGTGTCCATTTCCTTCAATGCATCTATCTCTTCGTTCATGGCCTTTTCCCAATTAGGGTTTCCCTTTGCCTCTTCATAGGTTGAGGGTTCCTCTGAAATAGAGTCTTTTGCCAAGTAGATTGAATGCTTTGTAACAAATGTGGAATCATATCCATACCTTTCTGGTTGTTTCTTCTCTCTTGCTGATCTTCTAGGTGCTTGTTTGGAGCATTCTCCAACCTCTTGCATCTTTGCTTTGCCTCTTGATTTCCATAGCTTGTAATCCCTTTCTCTTTCATCTTGGTCATCGTCTGTATCACTTCTTGGATCCTGGACCTGTGTATCATGCTTGCTTCCTAATTGATGAGAGTCATAATCAAGATCATATGGTAGTGTTACCTTTTGTTTGTCTTCATCATACCAAGACCTGTGTTCTTCAAACACAACATCTCTACTTGTAGTGAATTGCTTGGTTGAAGGATTGAAGAACCTATAACCCATCTGAGTTGAATCATATCCAATAAACACTGCCTTTGTTGCCCTTTCATCTAGCTTACCTCTTATTTGTGATGGTACATGAACATAAGCAAAACAACCAAAAACCTTGCAATGTCCAAGACTAGGTTTTCTTCCATGCCATGCTTCATAAGGAGTCATACCTTGAAGTGATTTGGATGGTAGTCGATTGACAAGGTACACTGCAGTTGAAATAGCTTCTGCCCATAGATAATGTGGCAACTTCTTCTCTTCAAGCATTGTTCGGGCTGATCCAACCAATGTCTTGTTTCTCCTCTCTGCAATTCCATTTAGTTGAGGAGAGTACCTGGTAGTCACTTCCCTTTTGATACCTTTATCCTGCAAGAACTCATCAAAATCTTTGGAGAAGTATTCTCCCCCTCCATCAGATCTGAGCTTCTTTAGTGATCTACCTGTATGATTCTCCACATGCGCAAGATACTTCTTGAAGCAATCAAACACTTCATTCTTACTCTTGATAAAGTATAGAACAGTCCACCTACTATGGTCGTCAATAAATGAGACATAATACCTTGATCCTGCCAATGAAGGTTCTTGACTTGGTCCCCATACATCTGTATGTACTAAGTCCAATAAGTTGTTGTGGATGTAGCCTTTGTGGTTGAATGGTTGTCTTTGTGCCTTCCCAATCTGACATGCATCACACCTGTTGATCATGTGTTGCTTTGATATGTTCGGCAGTCCTAGAACACTTTGATCCCTGCATATATCCTTCAAGGTTCTTTCATTCACATGAGCAAGTCTCTTATGCCACACTTCAAGTTCACTTAGGGTTTGAGACCCAAAGTTGAATAGAGCTATGTTCCCGGTATCTCCTACTTCAAAAGTAAAGAGCCTACCATGCTTCTCACCTCGGGCTATCTTCTTGAAGCCTTGACATGGATCTTCCACAAAAGCTCCATGTTGGGTGAACCTAACTTGCAAGCCTTTTTCAACTATTTGGCCTACACTTATTAGGTTTTTAGTGATAGTGGGTACATAGAGAACCTTACTCAGAATGTTTGTCCTGCCATTGGAAGCTTTGACATTACCAATCTTCTCCACATTGTGCTTCGTGTCATCCCCTGTTTGCACTTCATGTCTATGCTTTGGACTTTCCAAGTCAGATAGAAGAGCAATGTTGCTTGCAACATGATTCGAGCATCCTGAATCTATGTAGAACAAATGATCATCTTCTTTACCTTCTTTGTGGCTTAGGTTCATAAGAAGTAATGAGTCTTCATGTGGTTGATCTTCTGAATAATTGTTGTAGTCCCTTCTATTATAGCTTCTATTGTTGTTGTTGAAGTTGTGTCCACCTCTGCCTCTATTGCCGCCATATCCACCTCTTCCACTTCCTTTCTGGGTCTTCCCATTGAACCAGCAATTCTGAGTGGTGTGGTTGGTCTTATCGCATATGGCACAAGGTTGAACATTCTGACCTTTGGCTTTGTCTTGCTTTGGTCCTTTCTTCTTCCCTTTCCACTTGATCTTGCTTGCGAAGTTGGCTTGGGAAGTCTCTTCTTCGTCTTCTTCCTTCTTCTTGCCTTTCTGCTTCTTATCCTTCTTATCTGCATATAGCGCACTAGTTGAACTACCATGATAAGAGTTACCTTCCTTTATGCTGTTGTTGGCTTCTTGATTGAAGAGTTGTCCAAGAAAGATGTTGAAGTCTGGAGTTTGCACATCCATGATGAGATCATAAGCCGTCGTGAAGGATTGCCATTGCTTATCACTTCGAATGCCGTTGAGAATTTGCCTCATGATGACCTCTTCTTCAATCAGCTCTCCAATGGATGCTAACTGATCCGCAACCTCCTTGACCTTGGTAACAAACTCTGTGATGGTTTGTTTAGGTGTCTTCTTCATTTGGTTGAACTCGTTCCAAAGATGATTCTTTCTTGCTTTGGTACTAGCAGAAAAGAAAGTCTCCAGGGCATCCCAAGTCTCTTGAGATGTCTTGCATCCTCTAATATGTGGTAATAAAAAGTCAGAGATTGAGTTTAGTATGTACGACCTTGCTTGAGCATCCCTTGCGCACCAAAGTGTGAGCTTATCTGTCTCCTCTTGTGTAGGTCCTCCTTTGGATCTTGGAATAGGCATAGCTTCATCACCTGCTACAATTCCATAAAGATTTCTACCTTGCAAGTAGGCCTCCATTCTGATTTGCCAAGCCGCATAGTTGTGTCGATCAAGCTTCTCGATCATTGAGGGAAAGCCGTCACCCATCTTGAACTAGCTCTGATACCACTGAAAGAACTTGGAGAAGCTTGTCGAAGGTAGAAAAGTGCGTTTCGAAGCGATGAAGTTTGGTCAAGCCAACCGGCACAAGACCAGCCCTTGAGCTTTTGGAGACTCAAATAGACCTTATAGGCATGCTATAAGTGCAAAGAAACACACTATGTACCTTGGAGCATCAAGGAGAATGAGTCGATACAAAACAGATAAGTTCGCGGGTCGACTAGCTCAAAAAACTTACTATCTATGGAAGAGACAATGAACTTCAAATGCCCATAGCGACCAGCGTGATTACAATTAGAAAAAATCCTTTTATGGGAGTGATACACATAGGGTTGAGTGTATGGAATGCACAAAAGTATAAGGAATAAGCAAAATATGCTATAGGAATGAATGCGACATTCACCGGTGGTACTTCCTATTTTTCAGGAATACGCAGAGATTGACCCCGAGGCAGAAAAACTGAGATTTCTCCAAATCTGCTGAACCAAATGCTTTGAAAATTTACAGGCATAAACTAGACACTGATACCTTTCCAATGAGTCCTCTTGCACTCAATTTGGAGCTCTGAGGAGAGAGCAGCAGCCTCTGCAAGATTACTGTTGGCGAAGAAGATGATGCAGAAATTGAAGGAGCAAGACAATGATGGTCACAAGTGTATGT
>CM035444.1:111285294-111300294 GCA_020310875.1 Ceratopteris richardii
GTATGCAACTAGTATCCTTAAAATGTGCATGTATACTTGCCAGTCATCTACACTCTCATGTTGTTAAATATGGAAAGAACACGCTATTCTTATGAGCGATCAATGGATATATGCATGCTCAATAGCTTAGCTACCTACCTTTCAAATTACGCAGAGAAGCTACTCGAAATAGTTGCACTTCTTTAAACCAATGGAGTTCCATAGGATTTCACCCAAGTGTACATGGTCAACTGCCTTGTTTATGAAATACAGGATAACCAAGTGGGAACCTCATAGACAACAGTCGCCGCTTTTCATATATCTTGACTACTGGCCCAACTTCAACGTAGATGTATAGCACGAATTAGTTTTCAAAGGAAGAACTTACATAAAAGAACCTGTTACATATTGCATAGTGCTTGGCGAAGCAATTTGGAGAGAGTTCTGGCAAAAAATTTTGCTCTGAGTTGAAGCACGTTCAGGAACTTATAAAAGACGAGCGCAATCAGCTTCTGATCAAGTCCATTTGCCCAGCTTCTTCAAATCAGGTCCTACTGTTTCTGTTTCCCCCTCGACAAGCATTCCGGTTAACATGTACTGGTGTTAAATTGTTTTAGCGCAGCTCATCTATTCCTCAGTTCTGCCTTCGTTCCTGTCCTGCTCTCTGAATTTCCCAATTGCTTAGCTCTTCATTGCCCACTCCGATCTGCTTCTTCTCGTACATACCTCCGCAACCAATCGGATGGGTTCCCCCCTTCTCCTCCTCCTCCTCAAGCACGATATATGGACAAAGTACAATGCCCCAACTGAGGACGACACCCCCCAGGATGAAACGACAGAAAAGAGCAGCGGCCTTCGGCCACAAAAAGCAAGAAGAAGAAGAAGAACGCTGAACAAAGGGTCCCCCTTTTATGCTGCTAAAAAACTTCCCTCTGCGGTTCTGCACACCAAAAACAAAACAAAAACAGAAGACACCCCCCCTCGTGTCTACACAAGAATCCAGAGAAGCCCTCCCTTTTCCGTTTCTTCTCAACAGAAAATTTTTCGAAGAAAGCCCCCCTTCTTTTTGTCTGCATTCACTAGTAGGATAGCTGGAAGCTGATTGACTCTCCTCTGAGAACCGCCACCCTCGTCATCTACAGGACAAAAAATCAGAGAGAAAAGCCCCTTTTCCACTGTTCATCCGCCGTTTTTGATAACTTCCAAAAAAACCGTTTTTGTCTCTTTTTCTTTGACTCCTCCCGTTATCCATGTGCAATGCCTCCCCTTTTTGTCTTCATGACCTGCCAACACAAGATAAAACTCACCTGTAGATCATCCACTTCCCCCTCTCGTAATGCTCTTGCTGCCAAAAGGAACCCCTCAGATCGACTCCTTGTGATCTATCTGCTAACCTCTTTCTTTCTCGACCTCCCTCTTTCACCGTGAATAAAAAGCCAATCACCAAAAAAGTAAGAAGGGACCCAAATCAGCTCGTTTTTTCCTTAAGAATCCCAATCGCCCATTGGCTTCCCTTCGCTCCTGTCTGACGTTCACGTAGAAAGACTCAAGGCCCCCTCTTTTTCTGCAATCACCTCATCTTTTTCTGAACTCAGAAGCCACAATGCAAGAGATAATCCCCTGCGATGCAGAGAAAGACATAGATATATGCATCGAGTGTAGCGGATCGATGGATAACTCCCCCCTTCTCATGGATTTTTTTTTTTTTTTCGCAATGCCAAATGCTCAGCAAAAAGAACCCCCAATTCCAAGTTGTATTTCTCTCGTCAACCATTTGATCAATTCTTCAAGTACCTGCAATCAAACAAATTCCCCTGCCAAATACAAACATATTAGTGCATAAAAATCAACCAAATTGTGGGCTAACATCTATCTATCTATCTATCTATCTATCTATCTATCTATCTATCTATCTATCTATCTATCTATCTATCTATCTATCTATCTATCTATCTATCTATCTATCTATCTATCTATCTATCTATCTATCTATCTATCTATCTATCTATCTATCTATCTATCTATCTATCTATCTATCTATCTATCTATCTATCGATCTATGGATCGATGTACCTATCTATCTATCTATGGATCGATCTCTCTATCTATCTATCTATCTATCTATCTATCTATCTATCTATCTATCTATCTATCTATCTATCTATCTATCTATCTATGTATCTATCTATGTATCTATCTATCTATCTATCTATCTATCTATCTATCTATGTATCTATCTATATTTCTATCTATCTATCTATCTATCTATCTATCTATCTATCTATCTATCTATCTATCTATCTACTATCTATTTATCTATCGGTAGATCGATAGATCGATCCATCTATCTATCTAGCTATCTATCTATTTATGTATCTATCTATCTATCTATCTATCTATCTATCTATTTATCTATCTATCTATCTATCTATCTATCTTGTCACGAGGGAGGAGATAAGGAAGAGAGCTCACACACACACTCTCACTCTCAAGGAGAAGCACACACACAAATTGAGGCAAGGAAGAATTATCTTCTTCTTCTTGTTCTTCTATTACATAAAAGGAATGTACAAGAATGACCTAAAAAGAGGAATACAACAAGTGCAATATATAAAGACCAGTACATAAGGAAAAACCTAATGTCCTCGAATGAGTGAGCTGGCAAGAAACAAATGTGCCATCACTCTCGGTAGATAAATCTAATAAATCTCAATGAAGTATCCCTGACATATACCGGCGTGACCACTATACATGTGAGAGAAATGAAAAATTGGTACGTGTCATCCTGGATCATCACATGTTGAGCTTGATATCTCAAGACTCCCCCTCAAGCTCAACGTCATATCCTCTAATCCAAGCATCTTTCGAAACTTCTTCAACTTCTCAGCTCCAAGTGCTTTGGTGAAAATATCAGCAACCTACTCATATGTTCTCACATAAACAAGGTCAATATCACCTGCTAATACCTTCTCTCTGATGAAATGATAATGTACCTCGATATGCTTTGTTCTAGCATGGAAAACAGGGTTCCGTGCTAATTGTATGCTGCTAAGATTATCACAATAGATAGTGATAGGCTTTTGCACTTCCACACCTAAATCTACAAGTAACATTTCCAGCCATGATGCCTCACATGCTGCCATTGCAGCACCTCTATACTCAGCTTCTGTACTCGACAAAGCAACAGTGGGTTGCTTCTTGCTGCTCCATGTAATAGCTGCACCTCCAAGTGAGAAAAGAAAGCCACTAGTAGATCTTCTATCTAGAGTACTACCAGCCCAATCTGCATCGGTGTATCCATGAACCTGCAACTCCACACCAGCTTCATAAAACAATGCATAATCCAAAGTAGCACTCACATAACGTAGAGTGCGCCTCAGAGCATCCAAAGATGGCTTCCTGGGAACCTGCATAAACTGACTTTCAAGTCCAACAGTATAACTTAGATCAGGCCTTGTAATTGTGAGATATATAAGACTTCCCACAATTTTCCTGTACATAGTAGCATTTTCCAATGCTTCACTTGATGTAGTATCCAATTTTGAATTTTGATCTAATGGCATAGAAATTGGCTTACAATCAGCCATAACATACTTTTGCAGCATATTCAAGGCATATTGCCTTTGCGACATCCATATACGTGTTTTTGTATGTATAAACTCAATGCCCAAGAAATAGCGCAGCACACCAAGATCTTTCATGTTGAATTCCTGCATAAGAAGTTTCTTTACCTCTTTGATGCTTTCTTCATTATCACCACCTACAATCATGTCATCAACATAAATAGCCACAATAGTGATGCCATCATCAACCTTCCTTGCATATAGTGAGTGATCTACATCACACATAGAGAATCCAATGCTGGTTAAGTAATCAGCAATCCTTGCATGCCATGCATGAGGGGCTTGCTTCAGCCCATACAAAGCCTTTTGCAACCTGCAAACATATTCTGGATGCTTTGAATCTTCATATCCTTGTGGCTGGTCCATATATACTTCTTCATGTAACTCACCATGTAGGAAAGCATTCTTCACATCCATCTGATGCAAAGTCCATCCTTTTGCTGTAGCTAATGCAACAAGTGTTCTGACAGTAGACATTTCAGCTACAGGGCTGAATGTTGTTGGAAACAATGTCCATTGGACAAATTTTTCTCAGAGGATACAACATTAGTAGCTATCCTTTTAGTAGTCTCTAGAAGACAGCAGCGCAGGCGACGTGAGAGCATGTCTAGCTGTTCACTTAACCCCTTGTACAAGCAAAAGCGTGGGGCAACTTGGCTACGTGGTCGTCCTCCCATCCCAGTGGCGCGAGTTCAAATCCCAGGAATGGCACAGCGCGGAAGAAGTTTTAACTTCTTCTTTATTAAAAGCTATGGAAAACACACGGACAGCGATCATGTTTTCTTTCACGTAAATTTTGGCGACAACTTTTCAAAATAACGATCGTAGAGTTTTATGAGAAGAACAATCGCTTGATTTATTAGCTTTTGGTTATGCTTTTGGAGGAGAACAAATACTATATAAGAAGCACTTTGGGCTCATTGTATTCATCCTTCACCTAGTATTCAACACAAGCTTGGAGCTTGGACCTCAATGGAGGTAGTGTTTCTTCTAGCACATGGGGCAGCCATGGTGCTAACTTGAAGCATGTTGAGGAGCAGCTATGGAGTTCTTCTTGGTGATTCTTCTTGGGGAAGATGAAGGGTGTGCTCACACTCTACCTCATGGAGAGGAGGTCATCTCTTGTTCATGGCAAGAAGACTTGATTATTAGCAGCTTGATGGTGAGGATCGCCCATCTACATGATGTATTTGAAGATCATCTTCTACAGGAAGATATTAGGTTGAAGATTATCTTCTACAAGAAGATGTCTGGCTACTTCAAAGACATTGGATGGGACCATCTACATGATTTTGAAGATTATCTTCTACAGGAAGATATTAGGTTGAAGATTGTCTTCTACAAGAAGATGTCGGGCTACTTCAAAGACATTAGATGGTGATTAACATAAGATTCACATCTTATGTTAAGTATTCAGGTACATATTCTCTTTATGCACACAGGTACTACTTGAAGTTTATGGAGGCTGTGGCGTTCATATCAGAAGGAGTCCTATTCAGCATAGGTACAAGAGAATCAGTACTTATATGCTTTATGCATATTTTATGAGGTGTTTAAGAAGGTGTGTTCACATGAGTTTGAGGATTTCCGTTCACACTGATCCTTCCTCTTTCAGTCACTCATATTCACTCTTCTATAACCTATAAGGTCACACATCTCATACATATTCAGATTACTGCCCATACATCTGAATATGTTTGTTACATTGTACATTCACTCATTCATCTATTTCTCATCACATAGAGTGGTTGAGAGTTTTGCTCCCACATTGTACATTGAACATTGGTATATATGATACTATGAGTAAGCGCTGGCTTACGTAACACCTTACACATGATGTCTATTCTTTCTCTATCTTTATCTCATCATTTGTATGATTAAGTTGTGGTATGTTCATGTTTTGTCAATATGGAAGATTGCTGGAATTAATGTTGTACATAACTGGAACTATGGAACCATGGACCTGTGACATGAGCCTAAGGGCCTACCTCACTTCCAACAAATGTTTCCTCATAATCAATGCCATATGTCTGTGCATAACCTTTAGCTACCAATCGTGCTTTATACCTGCTTATGCTACCATCAGCATTATGCTTTACCTTGTAAACCCATTTTCAGCCTATGGATTTCTTTCCTTGTGGCAATGGAACCAGCTTCCATGTATCATTTCCATAAAGTGCAACCATCTCCTCATCCATAGCTTTTTCCCAATCTGCATTACCAATTGCATCTTCAAAACAAGAAGGTTCAGCATCTTGTATTACCTTTGTCATGTAGGCACAATGGCGAGCCATGTAACTATCATATGTCAATCGTTGCACTGAATTACGCATCCTCCCAGATCTTCTTGGTCCTGGGTCACTTCTTCTTGTATCATCTGCATGTGCCCTTCTTACTCATGAAGTCTTCACAGAGGGCAATCCAAGTTCCTCATCAATACTCTTTTCTGAACCACTTGAATCTCCATCAACATCGTCAAAACCTGCACCTATTTTACTACCAGCACAAAGCTTTTCTTTACCTTTCTTGGATGTATTTGATGAATTTGCTGGATTGAAATTTCCACGCAATCTTCCACTCCATGGATTTGAGTTGGAACTATTGCTTGGTGATGCATCAGGTCCACTCAAAACCTGAGATTCTGCACTAGATTTTTCAGCATTTTCTTTGTCATTTGGTTCAAGATTTAGTCCTTCTTTGGCATCTGCATAGAAGCTTGACATTTCATCAAATACCACATCTCTGCTCACCTTCACCTGTCGTGTGAGTGGGTTATAACGTTTGTACCCCTTTTGCTCAAGGGAATATCCAATGAAGACACAGTTTTCTGCTTTCGGATCAAGCTTCATCCTCAACTCATCTAGAACATGTACATATGCAATACAGCCAAAAACTTTCAGATGTGATAAGTTTGGATTTTTACCTGTAAACTTCTCTTCAGGTGTAACTTGATGTACAACAACAGTCGAAGTTCTGTTCATGATGTATACAACAGTATGCACAGCTTTTGCCCAATAACAATGAGGCATATTCTTCTCGGCCATCAAGGCTCTTGCTATTTCTGCAATATGTCTATTTTTGCGTTCAACAACACCATTCTGTTGTGGTGTGTACCTGCATGAAAACTGACGTCGAATTCCATGATTTTTTAGAAAACTGCTGAACTCATTTGACATGTATTCACCTCCTCCATCAGATCTTAATGTTTGAATGTACTTCCTTGTCTACTTTTCCACCACAGCTTTAAAATTCTGGAAGTGAGTGAACACCTCGCTCTTCTCTTTCATGAAATATACCCATAGTTTGCGTGTATGATCATCAATGAAGGTAACATAAAACCTGCAACCACCCATAGATATGGTCTTTGCTGGACCCCAAACATCTGTATGTACTACTTCTAGTACATTCTCACTAACATGCTTGTCATGTGGAAATGATGCTCTTGACTGTTTACCAAACTGACATGCTGCACATATCTTTTGCATTTCTGCAACTTTGAAATTTGGTAGTCCATGGACAATCTCCTTTGACTGCATCATTTTTAGCCTTTGCAAGTTTGCATGTCCAATCTATTTGTGCCATATCTCTATATCTGCAATAACTCTTGCACCTTTTGCAAACATGGCTGCATTCATTTCAGGAATCTTCACATTTAAGGTGAACATCCTACCCATTTTGTTTCCTTTGGCAACCAATAGTCCATCCTGCTTGTACTCTTCTACATATAATCCATCAGCATTGAACCTGACTTGTAATCCCTGGTCAACCATTTGTCCAACAGAAACCAGATTCTTTGTTATATTTGGAACATGCAACACATCAGCAAGATGTTTTACCTTCCCGTCCTCCATAGACAATGCTATGTTTCCTGTATGCTCAATAGGATGCGATGTATCATCACTTGTTTCAACATATCCAGGAATTGGCATTTTTTGCAAACTACTAAACCATTCTGCATGACTGGTCATGTGATTTGAAGCACCTGAATCAACATACCAGACATTGTCATTCGATTTTGAAACACCAGCAGACATCATATTCATCATGTGATGTTGAACCATAAACAGCTTCTCAAAATCATCTGCACTTGTGGATGCATAGTTGTTTTGCTGCCTTCTGTTATTTTGATTCTTTAACCTGCAATCACGTTCAAAGTGTCCAGGTCTACCACAATTCCAACATCCTTTACTATCATTACCTGAATCATTTCTTTGGAAATTTGTGCGACCTCTTTGGCTCCCCCTGCCTCGAAATTGTCCTCTTCCTCCTGCATGATTCTGTTGTTGACCTTGGTCTTGGTTACTGTTTCCTCTTCCACTTCCAAAACCTCTACCTCTGCCTCTTCCTCTGCCAGAGTAGAATACCTGCTCAAAACTGGGCTTTCCTTGGGAGTTTGAGTCCTCACCAAGATTCTTTTCTTCAATAATCAGCATAGATACCAGATCAGCAAAATTCAGAATATTTTCCCTGGTCTGTATGGAAGTTCTGAACTGCTTATATGCAGCTCCTAAACCACGAAGGCACACTTCCACCTTATCATCATCATCTACATTCATGCCAATAGATGCAAGTGACTCACATATGCCTTTGATTTTAAGAGTGTAGTCACTTACTGACATGCTCTTCTTTTCCAATGTATGCAGCTCGTTCTTGAGTTGCAGTTTCCGTGCCTTTGTATTAGTCTCATACAAAGTGACCAAGCTGTTCCAAGCCTCTTTTAGAGTCTTGGCATCCTGTATGTGTCCAATGATGCTATCCTGTATGCTAACAGATAGCCAATACATTACCCTTCATGATCCTTGATTCCATTCCTCATATGCTCTTAACTGATCTGCAGTCCAATCCCTTTCTGGTAACTGCAGAGCATTTTCATTCTCTCCTTTGATGTACTTCCAGTAGCCTTTTCCCATCAAGAAATTCGTCATTCTGAATCTCCAAGCATGGAAGTTGTTCTTGTCCAGCTTATCGCTCATAAGCTGACTCATTCCATCTGCGTTTGCCATTTCTGCAACAATTCACAACACTGCAAAACACTACAAGCAGCACTTCTGCTTGAACACTGTTGCACTATGACGTGACAGTTTGATCTCAGAAAAACACAGTTTTCGTGTATCAACAGTACACGGAATCCCTTGAAATTCTGGATCTGGAATATATGAGTGTTGCCGAACACAACGCAAGTTACAGTTTCTGAAACTGACCTGGTTTTTCTGTGGGCCCCACCTTGCGGGCTCAAAACGGAGGTCGAGATGGCTCCGAGACTTCGATTTGAGGTCTTCTACCTTCACGGTGATTTTCGTAGCAAACGGAGGCCGTTTGTGAAATCGCGTTTTCTCCACGCCTTGCCGCGTAGTCTTCACCTTCGCCTTCTCCACGAGCTCTCTACAGCCACGCTGGCTCTGATACCATGTCACGAGGGAGGAGATAAGGAAGAGAGCTCACACACACTCTCACTCTCAAGGAGAAGCACGCACACAAATTGAGGCAAGGAAGAATGATCTTCTTCTTCTTCTTCTATTACATAAAAGGAATGTACAAGAATGACCTAAAAACAAGAATACAACAAGTGCAATATATAAAGACCAGTACATAAGGAAAAACCTAATGTTCGCCAATGAGTGAGCTGGCAAGAAACAAATGTGCCATCACTCTCGGTAGATAAATCTAATAAAGCTCAATGAAGTATCCCTGACATATACCGGTGTGACCACTATACATGTCAGAGAAACGAAAAACTGGTACATGTCATCCTGGATCATCACATGTTGAGCTTGATATCTCAACATATCTATCTATCTGTGTGTCTGTCTATCTATCTGTCTGTCTGTCTGTCTGCATGTCTGTCTGTCTTCTTGAAGAATCACTCACTAATTATACATAAAGACATGAAGACATATGAAGGATAAACAAAGATGAAGAGAAGCAGAAACAATGCATTCAGAAAATCAAACCTTAGTGAAGGGACAAATTCACAACTGTAATATAGTTCATAGAAACTTCGGGAATTACGAGTTTTGAATCTTGGAACAAATTTGTATATATGAGTTAGAAGATCATAATAAGTAGCTATAGTAGCCAGACATGTAGGATGTTGTAAAAGAGCTGAATAGAGCTCGAAGAGGCTCCTGAGAGTAAAGAGAGAGCACATAGAGTAGAAGGAAGTATGTGTATGTAGAGATGAATAATAGAACCTGAACTGTTGGGTATTCATCTGAGAGAGAGAGATGGTAAGGAAGAACTACTCAACATAGGAGAGTTTTTCATGACTATGAGCAAAGTGAGGCCAAGCCATTCTGTACACATCTTCTCTAATAGAAAACACATGTTTATGTGGAAAGATTTGAGCTCATTCTTCTTGTGTGAAGAAATCTAAGTGATTTCATGTTACTGTGAAAGTTAGCTAACAGTTACAGTTTTCTCAGTATACATTTTACGGTACTTCTACAAGTTAAATCTCGCAGTATAGTGTAAAGCGTTTTATAAGTGATAGCTCATTTTGAAGCTAGTAGTCTCAACTACAAACTGATCAAAAGATTTTTGTGAAATGGGACATGTATGCACAATACTCTGTCTGACAATAAAGGCATCCAAAATTGATGAAGTTTTCCTCAAACTTTAGATAGAGTTCATTCACTGAAGGAAGTTCAGGTATTACTTCCTTACTTCATTTACAACCATTTGAAGTAATCACAAATAGAATTGCAGTTGATTCCGGTAACATTACGGTGAGATTACGGTAACAGTCCGATGAAGTTCCGATGATATTCTGGTGAGTTCAAAACACAGTTTTGACACATCTAAGTGGCAAAAAGAATATCTAACAGTAAGCAAGGGAAGAATTGTAAAGTTTGAAGTGGTAGAAAGAATATCTAACAGTAAGCAAGGGAAGAATTGTAAAGTTTGAAGTAAATCAAATCAGAATTGAATCCTGAAGAAAAGGTGAAGTTTTTTCTAAAGTGAATTTCATATTTCACTAAATACAGTTATAAAGGTTTCAGTTTCAGAAAGGTTGCTAAGCTACTGATGATTATAGAGGTGTTTTAATATCACTCTAGCTTAGTTCTTGTGGCGTGACAAATTCTGCAGCTTAGTTTTTCAAGCTTTTTGTTGTATCAACAAGTGGTATCAGAGCAGAAAGGTTTTGAAGAGTAGAAAGGTCCTCAAGAGAAAACGGAAGTAAGCATACAAGAGAAGTTGAAGAACTCTTTGATGAAAAGATGAAAGCTGAGATGATCAACAACAAACGGAATCAGAGAAGCATTCCACAGTCATTCTCAAGGGTAAAGGTTTATGAAAGGTAAAATCTTTTAACATTATACTCACCGATAGCAACAGAAACAAGAAGATCATGGCAGATCATATCTCTATTGATAAATTGGACAGAGATAATTATCCTGCATGGGTAATGCGAATGGAAGCCTTACTTATGAGTAAGGATTTAATGATATATGTGACAGGAGAAGAAAAGAAGCCTACTTTTGGAGACGACAGTCAATCGAAGGAAGAAGAGTTAGAAGCTTTGGAGCTGTGGCAGCAGAAAGATGCAACGACAAGAGCTTATATATACAACACCATTACAACTCATCTATTACCACATATTAGAGGTCTAGAAAAAGCTGAAGACATATGGAATGCTTTGGAAGATCGTTTCCAAAATACTACCAAAGCGAGGAAGGCTAGCTTATGGTCAGAGTTCACAACGTTCAAGAAAAAGCAAAGTCAAAGCATTAGTGATTATGTCACTAAAATGAAGGACTTGGCAGACAGTCTTGGATCTATTGACGAAGATATCGAAGATCACAGACTAATAGCACAATTGCTTGCAGGATTGAGAGGAGATGAAAGGTGGAAACCTTTCGTACTCTCAACTAAACTTTCATTAAATCATTTTGTACCAAATTTAAATCAGTTGCTTGGATTAATGCTAACATTTGAGCAAGATTTGAAGACAGATGGAGATAAAGGACATAGTTCTGCTATGTATGCAAAAAGTAAGAAGAAAGGTGATAAAGGTAAAGAAAAAGATAAAGAAGAGATGACTACACAAGCAAATTATGCAAGAGGAAGAGGTAATGTCAGAAGTAAAAGGAGAGGTAATACAAAAGGAAGAGGTAATCAGAATAACAACAAGAAGACTTGTTGGATCTAAGCAATCATTTGGCTCATGATTGTGGGCATAATTCTCAAGGATCAAGTCAGAATCAAAATAACAATAGCAGAGGCAAAAGCGGAAGATATCAAAAAGGTAAACAGAGGTCAATCATAAACTCAGCAAATATGATGGTGTAGAGTTTAAAGATATAGGAAGTATCAATCTTTAGTGGGAAGCTTGATTTATGCTATGCTAACAAGACCAGATCTTTGTTATGCAGTAGGACTTCTCTCACAGTTCATGCATTGTCCGAAGGATCAACATTGGGTTGCAGGACAAAATTTCTTAGATATATCAAAAGAACCATAAAGGAAGGATTATATTATCCTTTTACATAAGATATAAAGTTGAGAGCATACAGTGACTCAGACAGGGCAAGAAGTCAAGATGACAGAAGGTCGACACATGGGTATATGATATACCTAGGAGATAAGCTTGTCAGTTGGTGTTCAAAGAAGCATCATACAGTGGCTTTATCATCAACTGAAGCTGAATATAAAGGACTTGTGGAAGCAGCTAAAGAAGTGATATGGATGCAAACCTTGTTCAAAAGCTTGAGCATTGATCAAGGTATACCTATCATACATGGAGATAATATGAGTTCGTTGTATCTTGCAACAAATCCAATATTTCATGCAAGAACAAAGCACATAGAGATTCAATATCATTTCCTAAGGGAAAATGTAATGGCGAAGGAGATTGAAATAGTATACACTCCTACAAAAGATCAGGTTGCATATATCTTGACAAAGAGCTTAGATGGAGTAAGACAAGCAGATTCAAAGAAATGGCAGGAATCAAAGAAAAGAAGGATATATGAAACATCAGAAAATGCTAATTAGTGATTGAGGAGGAGTTGTTGAAGAATCACTCACTAATTAGACATAAAGACATGAAGACATATGAAGGATAAAGAAAGACGAAGAGAAGCAGAAACAATGCATTCAAAAAATCAAACCTTAGTGAAGGGACAAATTCACGATTGTAATATAGTTCATAGAAACTTCCAGAATTAGGAGTTTTGAATCTCGCAACAAATATGTATATATATGAGTTAGAAGATCATAATAAGTAGCTGTAGTAGCCAGACATGTAGGCTATTGTAAAAGAGCTCAATAGAGCTCGAAGAGGCTGCTAAGAGTAAAGAGAGAGTGCATAGAGTAGAAGGAAGTATGTGTATGTAGAGATGAATAATAGAACCTTAACTGTCGGGTATTCATCTGAGAGAGAGAGATGGTAAGGAAGAACTACTCAGCATAGGAGAGTTTTTCATGGCTATGAGCAAAGTGAGGCCAAGCCATTCTGTACACATCTTCTCTAATAGAAAACACATGTTTATGTGGAAAGATTTGAGCGCATTCTTCTTGTGTGAAGAAATCTAAGTGATTTCATTTTAGTGTGAAAGTTAGTTAACAGTTACAGTTTTCTCAGTATACAGTTTACGGTACTTCTACAAGTTAAATCTCGCGGTATAGTGTAAAGTTTTTTGTAAGTGATAGCTCATTTTGAAGCTACTAGTCTCAACTACAAACTGATCAAAAGAGATTTGTGAAACGGGACATGTACGCACAGTACTGTGTCTGACAATAAAGGCATGCAAAACTGATGAAGTTTTCCTCAAACTTCAGATAGAGTTCATTCACTGAAGGAAGTTCAGGTATTACTTCCTTACTTCATTTACAACCATTTGAAGTAATCACAAATAGAATTGCAGTTGATTCCGGTAACATTATAGTGAGATTACAGTAACAGTCCGGTGAAGTTCCGGTGATATTTTGGTGAGTTCAAAAGACAGTTTTGACACATCTAAGTGGCAGAAAGAATATCTAACAATAAGCAAGTGAAGAATTGTAAAGTTTGAAGTGGCAGAAAGAATATCTAACAATAACACTAGTTTGGTACCAAAACAGGACACTTAAGTGTCCTTTTTTGACAATTTTCCAAAAAATCACATACCTTCTACAAAGAGAATTTGAAAAAATCCTTTAACACACATATTAAATATAAGTTAAAGGTTAATGAAAAAATATAAAACACAATAAATCATGTTTTGTGTTCATGTAAATAGCCTCTCAACATGCTATGGTAGTGAACAGGATGAAAATTCCTGATCAAATGTATTTTTATCAAAAGAAAAAAATTCATCATATGAAAGAAAAAATTATACACATTCCTTGAAACATAGATCACATGGTATGAGCCTCAAAATCACTTAGAAAAATCATTTTAATTCAAATAAAATCAATTATTTTTACTTTGTACACCAAAAACAGCAACTAGTTCTAATTATGGTTCAAACAAACTTATAGGAATCCTTAGAAGTGTACAAATGTGCCAACAATCAAACAAGTTATGAAGACAACAACCAAGGTATACACATATAAAATCAACTCATATGACTCTAGTCGCCAAAAATAGAAAACTAAAGCCAATATGTAACTCAAAAGAATTTATGGACATCATTCAAGGTGTACACATTCAAGTTACCAAGTAAAAAATGTGTGACATAACAAACCAAAGCTTACATATAGGAGGCTAAATAATTTATTGAAATCCACCAAAATTTTCATGTCTTTGGAGAGAACCAAGAATCTTTTGTTGTGTGGGCATCAACCAAATTCTATACATACAACCATGAATAGTTTGTGGACAAATACTCAAAAGCCTTTGATATAATCTTTGATATCATAAAGTGATAAGGATCATTTGAAAACATTTCATCATTTCCATCATGAATGCCATCTTCTTTTTTGTCAAATGAAATATGTATGCCAATTATTTTCATTCTTATCACAATCACCATTGTGGATCACATATTATTTGACGAGATTAAGAATGAAACATGGCATGAAAGCATATTTTGGAAGGTTTAATACTTATAATATCATTTAAATAATTATTATTTTTCATCATAATTTTTTATTCCACCTTTGGACCTATGTTCTTTTTGTGAACATAGAAATATATGCTTTGCCAATTTAGCATGAAAGTCAGCACCAAATGGAATGGCTACTAGTTTAAAGTGGAGGCCTTCTAACTTTGAATAAAAATATGCATTCAATTAGTATGAAGGTTATCCATTGATAACTTGCCAATTCTCAACAATCTCACTTACACACAAGTTGTAGTGAGCCATTCTTTAAAAGGTGCGATAAATGGTAGTGCTCTAGAGAAGACAAGGTTTGAGTCCATGTTTATCACTTATGTAAGTGTTCAACCTTCTCCAAAGATCCCTAGACACTTGCT
>CM035444.1:111307794-111407794 GCA_020310875.1 Ceratopteris richardii
AAGCAAGGTAGGGGGAGATCCTATAACTCCTCACTATGCAACATTTGTGGATTATCAAATCATACTACAGATGAGTGTTTCACGAATTATAAGAATCAGAGAGGAAGAGGATACCAAAGAGGTGGATACTCACAGTCAAGAGGTAGATTCAACCATCACCAAGGCTACAATAACAATTACAACAACAATTACAACAACAATTACAACAAAAATTACAACAACAATTACAACAACAACTACAATGGAAGTTACCAAGGAGGATTCAAATCCAGAAAGGACTACAACAACTACACAGAGGAGCAGGATGAATCTCTTTTGATCATGAACATGACTTCAAAATCAAGTACAAATGATAACCACCTATTCTACATTGACTCAGGATGCTCAAATCATGTGGCTGGCAATGTAGCACTACTCTCTGATCTTGCGGAACCAAAAGGTAAGCATCAAGTCCAAACAGGTGATGACACCAAACACTCAGTAGTTAAGGTTGGAAATGTTAAGACTTGTGATGGAAATCAGAACTTGTTGAGTAGGGTACTTTATGTACCAACCATTACCAAAAATCTGATGAGTGTTGGACAAATTGTGGAAAAAGGTTTGCAGGTTAGATTCAACCAATATGGAGCATTTGTGGAGGATCCAAGGCATGGGTTCAAGAGGATTGCTAAAGGAGAAAAATCAGGTAGACTTTCTTTTGAATTAGAAGACACAAAGAATATTGCACTATATAGTTATAAAGATCAAACACTTTCAGATCTTGAGATTTGGCACAAAAGATTAGGACATATAGGAGAAAGAACCTTGAAGCAAATATGCAGGGATCAATGTGTGCTTGGAATACCTAATGTATCCAAGCAACATATGATTTATAAGTGTGGTGCTTGTCAATTTGGGAAGTCTCACAGGTTACCCTTCTCAAGGAAAGGCTACATGCATGAAGACTACCTAGAGCTTGTCCACACAGATGTATGGGGACCAAGCAAAGACCCCTCAGTCTCAGGTTCAAGGTAATATGTATCTTTTATTGATGATTATAGCAGGTGGACTGTATTGTACTTCATGAAGCACAAGGATGAGGTATTTAATTGTTTTAAAAAATATCTTGCACTAGTTGAAAATCAGACAGGGAGGAATTTGAAAAGGCTAAGGTCAGATGGAGGAGGTGAGTACTTCTCCAATGAGTTTGAAAACTTCTTGCAGGACAGAGGCATCAAAAGAGAAATCACCACAAGGTATTTTCCTGAACAGAATGGGGTTGCTGAGAGAAGAAATAGGTTGATTGTTGAGACAACTAGATCTATGTTGAATGAGAAAAAGTTACCTAATTATCTATGGGTAGAAAGTATTTCAACTGCCACTTATCTCATAAACAGGTTACCATCTAAATTCCTTGATGGGATGACACCCTATGAACCATGGCATGGTAAGAGACCCTCACTTGACCATTGCAGGATATTTGGATGTGTAGCATATGTACACATTCCTTCTCAGATAAGAGGTAAGCTAGACCCTAAAGTTGAGAAGTGCATCTTTAATGGATATGATTTAAATAAAAAAGGATACAGGTTTTATAACCCTTCCAATAAGGGCTTCATGGTGAGTAGAGATGTTTTCTTTGATGAAAATGATTCTTGGTATGATAATGAATGCAGGAAAGTTAAACTACCCTATGATTTGGAAGAGGAGTTTCCAAGTCTTGCAAAGGAGGAACCTACTCAAAATGAAGACTCAAGTTCAGATGATGAAGACACTATCAACCTTGAAGAGTTCAAGGCATGGAAGTCCAAGGGCAAAATGAAGATGAAGAAGCTTGAAGACATACCTGAATCTTCAAATCAACCAATTAGATTATCACAGAGAGAAAGCAAAAAACCTATCGTATATGGGTATGATACATCTCTTGTTACTAAATGTTACATAAAAACAAGCTCTAAAGTAGTCTTGTGGATTTTATTAATTATTAAAAATGGTATATGGAAGCTTGTGGATCTTATTAGTTATGAAAAATAACATGTGGAGGCGTTCACATCTCCAAAGTTAGAGCAAAAGTAGATAAAAGTAGAAGGAAAGGAGAGGTGTCTATTTTTAGACAAGGAAGGCGCTTCTGTTGATAGCCTCTCAATAAAAAGAGTGGTTCTCTTAGTGTAGGTGTCCAAATTGAGTGATTCTTGTTGTGTTGCGAAGCTTAAAACTTGTACTATTTAGGTAGATCCATTTTTGTACAATTTACACTGAGAAAAATCCACGCAAGTAGGCGTTTTTGCAGATCTTGTTTATTGTGTCTATCCGGTGCCTCATGAGAGACATACCTCTCTTCAAACTTTCATATCTCAGTCGTTATGAGGTCTTTTTGAGTGATTTTACTTGCAGGAGTTTCCTTACCTCTCATAATTTCTATCCATATCAAAATTTCTCATAGATCTTGAATTTTTTTTGCTGTTATACATCATTTTTCAATTCAGACAGTTAGTCATACCTTGCTGTTGCAGGCTTCTTCACTTCAAGCTATTGGTTTGGGAGCTATACTCCACCTTTTTTGATGTTTTTTGTTTGTAAAGCATGCTACTCAAAGTCTACTTTCAAAATATATGATTATTTTTGTCAAATTGCTCAGAGAGTTTCTGGTGATCATTTTTCTATAGTGACCTATTTTTGTTTTTTGGAAAGTTTGGTGGAAAGTTTGTTTTTGAAGTTTAGAAATATTTGGTTGTTGTTTTAACGATCTTGGGAGGTCTCATCATGTTTTGTTATGTACTTTGATGTTTACAAGTTTGTAAACACAACATTGTATTATCAGAGCTTTTGTTTTTTTTATCAAATCTTTCATACGACTTATTGAATTATCTTCTTTGTTTACAACAATTCAACATGGTAGATTTGAGTGCATCGATTGAGAAGTTATCTGATCGGAGAAATTATCCCATGTGGCAATTTAGAATGGAATCTTATCTCATGTCTAAAGGTCTTTGGGGATTGATAATAGGTACAGAAGTGAAGCCGGTATTACCAGAAGCTCCTACACAAGCAGATCGAGCAAGAGAGCAAGAATGGATCGAAAGAGACAGAAGAGTTCTGTTTATTATATCACAAACAATTTCCAATACTATGTTTGGGCATATAAGAGGTTTGAATACTAGTAGAGAGGCTTGGGGGTCTCTAGAAAGATTATTTGCAACTACCAATAGAGCGAGGCAAACACAACTTATAGGTGAGCTGACATCTGCTAGTGAGGATATAAAGTTTAATAGCATGTCAAATGGCTTGAGAGAAGATGAAAGATGGAAGTCTTTCATTACGTCTATCATGACTCGAGAGAATCTATCATCCTTTGAAGATTTACAAACGCTCATGATGACTGAAGAAATCAACATAGAAGGTGGGAACTCTTATCATTCGCAAAGAGGTAGTCAAGGACAAGCTCTTTATACTTCATCAAATAGATCAAGAGCTAGAGGAAATTGGAGAGGAGGAGGAAGATTCAACAACAATGCAAGAGGAAGAGGAAGCTTTAACGCGACTAGAGGAGGAAGAACAATACAACAAAGTCAACAGACTCAACCAAATCAGCAAGGTAACTTTACCTGCCATTATTGTGGTAAAGTTGGTCATTATGCTAGGGATTGTTTCTCCAATCCGAATAGAAGACGTGGTTTTAGAGGACGACAAAGAGGAAGAGGCCAAGATCACATGCATCACAACAACAACATAGTACAAGAGGAGGCTCAAACACAGAAGGAAAACGTTCTTATGGCTATGCATACAGAGACACATAAGAGGAAAGTAAACAAAAAAACTTGGTATGTAGATAGTGGTTGCTCAAACCACATGAGTCACAACATGAATATGTTTGTGAACTTACACAAACCTGATTCAAGAGTCACAGTTGCTACAGGAGATAGTACTGAGCATGAGGTAGTTTACATTGGTGATTGTCCACTTAATGAACATGTCACTCTTAGAGATGTTTTGTTTGTTCCTACCATTACAAGAAATTTGATTTCAGTTGGATAGATGGAGGACATTGGAGTAAAGGTCGATTTTGACAATAATCAGTGGCAGGCTTATCAAAAGAAGGATGGAAATTTTGTTAAGTTTATGAAGTTGAAGTTCCAGATTATGCAGGTTATACAATGGTTAATGGAATTCAAGTAAGTCAATTGGATTTATGGCATAAAAGATTAGGACGCATTAGTGTTGGCAGATTAAAAGATATTACAAAGAAATCATTGGTTGAAGGTTTACCACAATTACCTAAACAAGATTTGGATTTTGTTTGCGAGGCATGTTAGTTTGGAAAACAGGTACGAAGTCCTTTTTCAAAAGCGGGATTGCAAAGCAGAGGTATTTTGGACTTGATTCATACTGATGTATGGGGTCCATCTCAAGAAGAGTCCATGGTAGGTAGCAAGTACTTTGTCACATTTATTGATGACTTTTCAAAGTTTACATTCATTTATTTTATGAAATACAAATCCGAAGTGGTTGACATATTCAAAAAGTTTAAATCATTGGTTGAAAAGCAAACAGGTCGAAGCATAAGAAGGCTGAGATCAGATGGAGGAGGTGAATATTTTTCTAATCAATTTCTTGCATTTTTGGAGGAAGAAGGAATTAAAAAGGAGACTACAAATAGATACACACCTCAACAAAATGGTGTGGCCAAAAGAAGAAACAGGTCTATCTTGGAGATGGGTAGGTTCATGTTAAATGAAAAGGACTTACCACTTATTTTTTGGGCTGAAGCATGCAATATGGCAGTTTATGTGATGAATAGGTTACCACCTACTCAAAGTCATGTACAGCAAGCACCTTATGAATTGTTTTACGGATCAAAACCAGATATTGCTAATTGTAGAATTTTTGGAAGCATATGTTTTGTTCATTTTCCACAACAATAAAGGTCAAAGTTGGATCCAAGGTCATAAAAAATGGTTTTCATTGGTATGGCAGAAGGGCAACCAGGATATAGATGTGTGAACCCAGATACAGGAGAGGTAATTGTTTCGAGAGATGTTATTTTTCATGAAGATAAATCTTGGTATAAACATGAAGTGCAGGTAGATGAAGAAGAAACTACAAGAAGTCACGATGAAGAGCCAAGTTCTCCAAGTTCACCAGAGAGTCAAATTACACATGAAGAGGCAACTCCCCCCAATCAGAAGTTGAAGAAAATTCTTGATTTGATTTCAAAGGAAATTGAGTCACAGGAAGAAGAAAGTGAAGGTTCTACATCAAGAAGAACTCAAACTCGAAGGCAAGAAAAGCATGGTAGGATAAGAAGCCAATCAAGGTATCCAGTAAGAGAAAGAAGGCAACCGCAAAGATTTTCTCATGAAGCTTATATTGCAAAACTTCTTGAGGAGCAGGAACCAACAAATTTTAAAGAAGCGTCAAAGGTAAAGAAATGGGTTAAAGCAATGGATGAAGAAATGACAGCTTTGTGTGAGAACAATACATGGAGTTTAGTTCCAAGGCAACCTAACATGAAGGTAATTGGTAACAAATGGGTGTACAGGATAAAGAGAAACAGTGATGGTTCAGTAAGTAGATATAAGGCAAGGCTTGTTTGTAAAGGTTATGCATAGAGTTATGGCATCGATTATGAGGAGGCATTTTCTCCTGTTGCCAAGATATCAACAATAAGGACATTAATAAGTGTTGCTACAAGCAAGGTATGGAATCTTTATCAATTAGATATAAAAAATGCATTTCTCAATGGTGATTTAAAAGAAGATGTGTACATGGAGCAACCAGCAGGTTATGAAGATTCCAAGAAGCCTACTCATGTATGTAAACTCTTGAAAGCATTGTATGGTCTTAAGCAAGCTCCAAGGGCTTAGAATTTTAGATTGGTAAAGTTTCTTGAAAAGCAGGGATACAGGTGTTCAAATGCAGATACTTCTTTGTATGTTAAGGTTGAAGGATCATTGATTGTTTATATCTCAATTTATGTGGATGACTTGAAATAACAGGAAACAATGAAGGTGAGATAGCCAGGATCAAAGTAGAGCTTGGATCTGAATTTAAAATTTCAGATTTAGGAGAACTGACGTACATCTTGGAATTGAAGTTATGAAGAAGGAAGATGGCATATATCTTCTACAAAGGAAGTATATTTCAGATTTGTTAAAGAAATATGGCATGGAGCATTGCAAGAGTATCAGTAATCCGATGGAACCCAATGTGAAGTATAGTGCTGAAGATGGTGAACCTTTAAAAGATCCACTTATCTACAGGTCTTTGATTGGTTCTCTTATATATGCAACTTTAACAAGGACGGATATTACATTTAGTGTAAGTACATTGTCGCAATTCCTGAACAAACCCACAGATGTTCATATGCAAGCAGCAAAACGGGTCTTGAGATATTTGAAGGGTACATTAAATGAAGGTCTAGGCTATAAATATCATGAAGGTTTGGATTTGAAAGCATACAGTGATGCAGATTGGGCTGGAAATAAGGAAGTACAGGTGGATATCTGATATTTGCAAGTAATAATTTGGTTTCATGGAGTTCTAAAAAACAACCTACAGTAGCACTTTCAAGCAAAGAAGCTGAATATAGAAGTCTTACAAATGCAACATGTGAGATTATGTGGTATTTGAAGCTTTATGAAGATATGAATCTATCTACAACGCGTCCACTACTCTTTGGAGATAATGTAAGTTCATTACAGCTTGCGTCTAATCCAGTGTACCATGCAAGAACCAAACACATTGAAGTACACTATCACTATATCTGAGAGAAGGTGATGAATGAAGATATTGATATTCAACATGTTGGAACTAAAGATCAATTAGCAGACATACTTACAAAAGCAGTGGATGCTCAGAAGCTTAAGCGAATCAAAGTACTACTTGGAGTCAAAGCTTTGGATTTAGAGCTTGAGGGGGGCAATGTTACATAAAAACAAGCTCTAAAGTAGTCTTGTGGATTTTATTAAAAATGATATATGGAAGCTTGTGGATCTTATTAGTTATGAAAAATAACATGTGGAGGCGTTCACATCTCCAAAGTTAGAGCAAAAGTAGATAAAAGTAGATAAAAGTAGAAGGAAAGCAGAGGTGTCTATTTTTAGACAAGGAAGGCGCTTCTGTTGATAGCCTCTCAATAAAAAGAGTGGTTCTCTTAGTGTAGGTGTCCAAATTGAGTGATTCGTGTTGCGTTGCGAAGCTTACAACTTGTAATATAGAAGTAGATTAGTTTTTGTACAATTTACAATGAGAAAATGCCGCGCAAGTGGGCGTTTTTGCAGATCTTGTTTCTTGTGTCTATCCGATGCCTCATCAGAGACATACCTCTCTTCAAACTTTCATATCTCAGTCGTTATGAGGTCTTCTTGAGTGATGTCACTTGGAGGAGTTTCCTTACTTCTCATACTTTCTATCCATATCAAAATTTCTCATAGATCTTGAAGTTTTCTTGCTGTTGTATATCATTTTTCAATTCAGATAGTTAGTCATACCTTGTTGTTGCAAGCTTCTTCTTACCTTGACTTCAAGCTATTGGTTTGGGAGCTATAATCCACCTTTTTTGATGTTTTTTGTTTGTAAAGCATGCTACTCAGAGTCTGCTTTTAGAATATATAACTAGTTATGTCAAAATCTTCTCAGAGAGTTTCTAATGATCATTTTCTTACAGTGACCTATTTCTATTTTTTGGAAAGCTTGGTGGAAAGTTTGTTTTTAAAGTTTGGAAATATTTGGTTGTTGTTTTAATGATCTTGGGAGGTCTCATCATGTTTCGTTGTGTACTTTGATGTTTACAAGTTTGTAAACACAACACTAAACACTCTGTTTATCTTGCCAAAGATTTATCAATTGAAGAACCAGGATCATATGAAGAAGCCATAACCAGGACAAAATGGAAAGAAGCTATGGATGAGGAGATTGAAGCACTCAAGGAGAGTGATACATGGGAGTTAGTACCAAAGAAGGACTCCATGAAGGTAATAGGATCGAGATGGATCTATAAACTTAAAAGAAATTCTGATGGCACAATTAATAGGTACAAAGCCAGATTGGTAGCCAAGGGTTTTGCACAAACCCAAGGCATTGATTATGAAGAGACATTTTCTCCTGTGGCCAAGATGCCAAGCATCAGAGTGTTGGTAAGTGTGGCTGCATCAAAAAATTGGAATATGTACCAATTGGATGTCAAGAATGCTTTCTTGAATGGATGGATTTCAGAGGAGGTATATATGTCACAACCTTGTGGCTATGAGGACCCTAAGAAGGTAACATATGTTTGCAAATTGAAAAAGGCTTTATATGGATTAAAGCAGGCACCTAGGGCATGGAATTACAGGTTAACTACATACCTCCAAGACCAAGGATTTGTCATGAGCAAGGCAGATACTTCTCTATTCATCAAGAGAAATAATTCAGAGGTAATATACCTTTGTGTTTATGTTGATGACATCATCATTATAGATAATGATGTCAATGAAATCAGATATATCAAGAGCGAGATGATGAAGGAGTTCAAGATCAATGATCTTGGTCTATTGAAGTATTTTCTTGGGCTTGAGTTAGTCTATACTAACTTAGGAATATACATTACTCAGAAAAATATATACAGGATATGTTGAAGAAATTTCACTTGCAGGATGCCAAAGTAGAAAGCACTCCAATGGAGGTAAACTTAAAATTAAGTGCCCATGAAGGTGATGAAGTTAATGACATTACAAGTTATCAAAGTATGATGGGTAGCTTGAACTATGCTACCTTAACAAGGATAAATATTGCATATGGAGTTAGTGTGCTAAGTCAATTTATGCACAAGCCAAGGATACCTCACTTAGAGGCTGCCAAGAGAATCTTGAAGTATCTTAAGGGTACACAAAGTCATGGTTTGTATTTTCCTTACACTTCAGATATTGATATCAAGATCTATTCAGATGCAGATTAGGGAGGATGCAAGGATGATAGGAGGAGCACTTCTGGATACATTTCTTTTGCAGGTGACAAACCAATTTCATGGTCTTCAAAGAAGCAACCTACTGTTGCTTTGTCTTCTATAGAGGCAGAGTATAGAGGACTGGCTAATGCCACACAAGAGGCAATTTGGATTAAGCTTTTGTATATAGAATTGGGTTTATATACTAGATCACCAATTATCTTTGGAGATAATACAAGTTCACTTCACCTTGCAACCAATCCTATCTATCATGCTAGAACCAAACATATAGAGTTCCATTACCATTATGTGAGAGAGAAGTTGTTAAGCAAAGACATTCAACTAACCTATGTATCAACCAACATGCAATGTGCAGATTTGTTGACCAAAGCTTTGGATGGAACCAAGCTTTACAGGTTCAAAGCAATGATTGGATTGCACGATATACATGAAGACTGAAGATGAAGATCAAACCAAAATGTTTGGCTTGAGGGGGACCTATTGGTGTAAATCACAAGCCTACACATTTGGCTTGTTAGATGAATTGAAGTCCATACACATATGGAGAAGCATAGGAACCATTGCTAGTGGTTAATTACCATTTTATTTTTTTGTAAAAGTCAAATTTACTTGGAATCTTTTGTAATCACCTACCAAAAGGATTCATGGAAAAAGTTAGCTCTTTGATTGAAGGAATATCTCCTAGGATATAGGAGCTTGATCATAGGGAGCCAAAAGTTTGAATTTGAATTCAATTTTTTAATCATTCCTTATAAAAATGGTCATGGAAAAGTCACGTGCAGAACTCATCACTCCCGAGCTTCTCATTACTGATTCTGAGTGTGTGTGAGGCCTACACTCTAGCCCACACCTATCTACACCATTAGGCAATGACATTCATGCCAATGATTTTGTATACAAGTGTTCATTAATACATACATTCACAATGTTCATTTCTGAGTTCTCTGTTATACTCCTTGAAAGTCTGTCAAAATGTGAAGTGCATATCTCGGTCAAATCTTCACCAAATTCAATGATCTAAAGCTTGTTGGATTCAGCCTCAAATTATCTACAAGCTATCAAAATTTGAGGAGATTCTATTTAGCCATTTAAGAGAAATTTGAGTCGAGGTGATCACTGGTCAATGTTTGCTACAGTCCTAAAAAATCGGGGGTATAGCTTCATTTACTAAATTGATTTCTCTTAGCATAGTTTTTCTTTTTACATCATTCCACTTGGAATAGTTAGCTTGCTAAGCTAATTAAATACACATAAAAGGAATTTTTCCAATTCCTACTGTGCTGGTCATACTCAGTAAAAGATCGAGCAGGTGTCAAGACATAAATAGAAGGTTTTCTTCAGATTTTGAGTTTCAAAGTTATCTGTTTTGTCTCAATCAATACACACATCACTTCTAAAGTACATAGGCCATTTTATGGTGTCTTTGGAAAGCTAAGAAGGTCTACTTATCAAGTCTAAAGCATTAGGGGGCTGGTACAAAGCAGGTTTACGAGTACCTACTCAATCTCTTAGAGCATCCATCCATCTTTCCCAACAATCTATCCATCTATCTATCTATCTATCTATCTATCTATCTATCTATCTATCTATCTATCTATCTATCTATCTATCTATCTATCTATCTATCTATCTATCTATCTATCTATCTATCTATCTATCTATCTATCTATCTATCTATCTATCTATCTATCTATCTATCTATCTATCTATCTATCTATCTATCTATCTATCTTCTATCTATCTATCTATCTATCTACCTATCTATCTATCTATCTATCTATCTATCTATCTATCTATCTATCTATCTATCTATCTATCTATCTATCTATCTATCTATCTATCTATCTATCTATCTATCTATCTATCTATCTATCTATCTATCTATCTATCTATCTATCTATCTATCTATCTATCTATCTATCTATCTATCTATCTATCTATCTATCTATCTATCTATCTATCTATCTATCTATCTATCTATCTATCTATCTATCTATCTATCTATCTATCTATCTATCTATCTATCTATCTATCTATCTATCTACCTACCTACCTACCTACCTACCTACCTACCTACCTACCTACCTACCTACCTACCTACCTACCTACCTACCTACCTACCTATCTATCTATCTATCTATCTATCTATCTATCTATCTATCTATCTATCTATCTATCTATCTATCTATCTATCTATCTATCTATATATCTATCTATCTATCTATCTATCTATCTATCTATCTATCTATCTATCTGTCTGTCTATCTATATGTCTATCTAATTGTCTATCTATCTGTCTATCTATCTGTCTATCTATCAGTCTATCTATCAGTCTATCTATCAGTCTATCTATCTGTCTATCTATCTGTCTATCTATCTGTCTATCTATTTGTCTATCTATCTGTCTATCTATCCGTCTTTCTGTCTGTCTGTCTATCTGTCTATCCATCTATGTATCTATCTATCTGTTGGCAATAGTCAAGGAACTGAAGGATTCACAAGACAAGGAAGCCTACGAAGGGAGTCAGAGCGAAGAGAAAGCACAAGCAGACATAGTAGTCAAACAAGATCTCGAAAGTAGGCCATTTAAATTTTTCAGGCATCCAAGAGTTGGACACACAAGAAGAAGGAGCAAGTAGGGAGCTCCAGGAAATGTATGTCAAAATGTTAGAAGAAATCCCTACAAAAATAGTGATTTTCATCACTAAAAACCATTGTAAATACCATTTCATATTTTTGTAGCTCCATTTTGTGCAAGCCAAGAAGTCCTTGAGCTTGAGGAGCTTTAGAAGTACCAAACTATCAGTTTTCACATTTTTTAGACTCCGTTTGAACCTCCAAATAGGGCAGAGAACCTAATTTTTAACTAGGTCGGACACTAGGTCTGGACAAGGCCAAAACCTAGTCAAAAACTATAAATAGAGCTAGAGAGCTCATTTTTGAGGTTAGCTTGTAATTGAATTGAACTTGTAGGAGCATTTTGAAAGTAATCTAAAAGAACTCGATTGTCTTTCTCTTTGTCTTGCCGTGTGTGCACGTGTGTGTGTATGTGTGTGCATGTTTGTGTGCTTCTCACTCACACATTTGTGCCTTCACTTGCTCGAGGTCATCATACCATCCTCATGTCTTCCCCGATTGACATTAAAGGAGGTGCTACTCATCACTGAGCTACACCAAATTTTGGCGCCGTTGCCGGGGATCGAGCTTTGAGGACGAGCGTGTGATGGTAAGAAGTAGAATTGAGGCGTTGGAGTCATAGGTATTCTCTTCACTTTTATCTATTTTCACTGACCACGACCGACAAAATCTACGCGTGACACTTGTCAATCGCGATCGAGCCATCAATCGCGATCGACCCGTCAATCGAGACTGACAGCCCCGACAGACCTGTCAATCGTGATCGACCCAGTCAACGATTGCGATCGACCCATTATTTAAATCGAGCGACGGACCTGTCAATCGCGATCGACCCATTATTTAAATCGAGCAACCACACTCAAAGTACGATAAAACTTAAGTGTTCCTTGCGACGAAGATTAATTGGACAAGAAGTGACACCCTAAGGGCAATTAAAAAAGAACAAGTAACTGATACAAAAGAACTCAGCAATGAGGTTGTACCTTGGGTAAAAATTGGGATTGCTCAGCTAAGCATATGAACCTTAGATCAGGACGACACCTAGGGAGAGATAGACAAAGTCTTATATCTTCAGAGGCTAGTGTCAATCATACTGCTAGGTCTTGGACCCAGCAGTTGAGTCATCATTCGTACTACCCTAGCTCTGAGACTAGCGAGTCTGAGATGTCCCACGGTATGGAGAGACCTACAGGAAGTTCAGGAGTTCCATATTTACATAGGGTAGAAGGCCCTTACAAAACGCAACTCGAATACCTTAGGACCAACCGATTAGGTGCTAGCATCTATGAGGACGGCCTAGGAAGATCGGTGGTCCAGATCAAAAACCCTGACCAATCCATTGGACTAGAGCACCAAGCTGTCAAGTTTGAAAACGGAGCATACCTAGACAAGGAAGGGACAATATATGTAGTCACCAGTCACCCAGATAGGACAGATGAATTTGGGAATGTGATCTTAGAAGCGGATTTAGGTGACTTGGAGCAAGGAAACATGGGTGTAGAACCTAGAACCCCCCGAGGCAAATCTGTTCTCACTAGGATTATCACACCAGAGTGGATTCTCCAAGACAATAAGAGCATAGATCTACTCCTGAACCGAGAGACTGATGAAGCCTTTTGGAGGTATAGATCTGATGAGCCGAATGAGGTAGGAACAATCATGATATATGAGTTCAAAGATCCTGATAGTCTAGGCAGAGTGACCTACTTGGATCATGCTTCAGAGAGGGTCTTTGTGGTTACAGAAAATGATAGGCATGCTTACACTTGGAAAGGTGAATTTATTTTCCCCCAACCAAGATCGAATGTGTCCTTTGGTCACCCAGAAGCTGGAACATCCCAAGCTCATGGAACTCAAAGGGACAGACATAGAGATAGACCGGAGGTAAGCTTTGCCAACCCAGTGGGAAGAGAGAGAACGAGAACGGAAACAAATAGAGTGGAACCTGAGGGACTTAGAGCCCCTAGGAACCAAAGGAATGCTGATGATTTCCCTCTGCCAAGGCCTAGGGAACACACCAGGATTTTGAGACCGACTCAGTTAGTTAAGTCCATGAAGAATTACTTCGATGGCACAGGAGACCCATATGATCATGTGGCCGAGTTTAGGCAAGTCTTGAGAGCGGAACAAGTTGAGGACCTATTCACGCAATATCATGCCTTTGGTCTAACACTTAGGAACAAAACCCTTACGTGGTTTCAACCATTGGATGAGAGACAGTTCAGGAACATAGACCAACTTTTAGAGGCTTTCATCACCGAACTCTCTAAAAGTGGCATAAGGCATAATACTTCCTCATTGATACACAACTTCAAGCAGACCCCTCAAGAGACCGTGAGACTTGCAGGTAGAAGATTTAGGCAATACCTAGAGAGATGCCCTGTTCCAGAGTTACCCACACTAGCCAAACAGGTGGCATTATTCTTGGATGGATTGCTAAGTACAAAGTTGTGATCCTATGTGTACTTGAAGGACCCTAGGACCATAGAAGAGTGTGTACGCATGTGCATCGACATTGAGGATAACTTAGGGGAGGGGTTAGAGCTTTCCAAAATCTACAAAGATTCAGATAGTGCCTCTAGCCTCTCTTCCTCGCAATCCACATCAATTGAGGAACTTGCGGAGAAAGTAGCTCAAAAACTAGGTGTCACTAGCAAACAAATCCCAAGGTTTGCCCCAGTAAAGAGGTGCTATACTTGCGGTGGTGACCATATGGCGAACGTATGTCCCATCATGGCTCAACCCCAAGTGAACCCTAGCAGCCAATATTGCACCATAGAACGGAGATACACAAATCACACAGCACAAGATTGCCCACACAATAAGCAAGCAGTGAGGCAAACCTACCCTCAGCCCTATCCACAACAAGGAAGATACCAGAACCAGTACCCTCCACAGCAATATGGTAGACCGCAGCAATCCTATCAACAACCCTACCAAAACCAACAAAGGCCTCAACCTGTGTTAGCTCAACAACCTCCAACCCCAGCTAATGTGATTCCTGTAAAGTATGCAGCTGCTGAGGAAAATTTGAATAGAGCCATAGTCCCAGTGACTCCATTGCTCTCAGAAAGTGACTCGAGTGATCATAGTTTTGATTCCACTCACATAGATAGTCCACAGGCGTACTACATGCAGTCACCTGAACATGGTGATTCTTACTATAGTGAAGAACCGAATGAACCTAGTTGGGAGCCTGATTACACAAATGTCATGTATGCAAATCCCAACACTAGACCTCAACCTAGATAGGTAAGACCCCCATTCCCTAGAGGACCATGCTATAGATGTCAAGGAGATCACCTCATTCGTGATTGCCCAATGCCTACATCTACACAGCCACAGTCAGTAACAATACACGGGTTTTATCAAGATTGCGGGAAGGAGCATCTCTTACGAGATTGCCCAAAGAATCCTAATAATATGCCAAAAATAACTCCAATTAACGTTATTGGCTTAGTTGTAGACTCAACAGGAAGTGTCACTTCCACTGCACCAGTGCAAAGTGGTCACTAGAGCCCAGGCTTTGCAACAGAACCCAGGAATAGGTCAAGAGAAGAGTGCAGAAGTTAGTGAACCTGAGAGCATAGCCAAGAAACGGTCGAGAGCCTGGAGGGATAGTCGAGAAAGAATGAAAAGGCAATGGTCTAAAAACATGAGCGACTTAGAAGAAAGCATAAGAGAAACAAAAGCCAAAATTGTTGAACTCACCTCTCAAGCAAACTCTCACATACCACTACCACCCTCATTTCCATCACCATCTTTCAACCCACCGCAGACCATCCCACCACTTCCTAGAGTAGGATTAGTGCTAGCTGACCCCACTCCTGAAGACATAGACATGATGCTTAAGGCATATCAAGCCAAAATCCAAGAAGGGCCAAAGGTGACGGAGCATGACAAGTGCTACCCCAGAGCTGACCTAGAGACAGAAAGAACCAAGCTTTGCGCAAAAATGGTCGCATTGGCTCAGACCATGTTTGAAGCCAGTCGTCTCTTCAACTACTCTGGCTCAGCTAAGACGCAATTGCACTTGGATGGACTCCTAGAGAAGTTAGATAGCATAATTGCAAGATCTGCCAAGGAAGAAAAAAATCAAGGAAAAGATGAGTCAAGTAAAAGAATAAGCCTTCCCCCACAAGAAGCTTTTGTGCCCGATTCCACTGAATCAGATACCTCCTCTTCTATGAATCGGTTCACACCAGAATTCCTACGAGAGATTCAAGAAGACAAATGGGCTAAAGAAAGTGAAGTCCCTCCTCCCATTGAACTTGTGGATGATGCACATGATCAATTCCCACAAGATATTCCCTCCATTTATGGAGAGCAAGAGAGTACCCAGTCTCAAGAGAGATTAGACTTTGAGTCTAATTCTTTACATGAATTACCCCACTTCACAGGCCCATGGGAAGCCAAGTCGACTTGTATGAGAGCACCCACAATCATGGTAAGAAACGAAGACTCAGTCATACCTAGGAATACGGAGGTAGTGAAAAATGCTAAAGTGCAGTGCAACCTCACTTTAGAAGAGCTACTCAAAGTTAGGCCAGAGTTATGGAAACATGTAGCCAAACAAGTACCAGAGATAGCAAAACCTCGTTGCCAGGTAGGCTCTCATAGGACAGTGCCAGAAATTCCTCTAGACAAGATAGGAGATATGAGCGAAGGTGAAGAAGGAAACACCTATCTTCCCATTACCCATCATGGGTACACAACTAAGGCAATTCTAGACTCAAGTGCAGGAGTTGCTATTGCTACCACTTCCCTATGGAAGCAGTGGGGCAAGCCAGCACTCAAGCCCACGAGGATGAAATTGCAAATGGCTGATGGTCACATAGAGAGGCCTTTAGGACTACTTGAAGGAATAACTCTCACTACATGTGGTGTAGAGTTTGAGCACAAGTTTGCTATCTGTGATTTTAGCAAGAACCATGCCTATGAGATGATCTTGGGAAGACCATTTATGCGACAGTTGCAAGTAGTACAGGATTGGGGAACCAATTCCTTGTATTTGCAACATCTAGGTGTCACGACCAAGGTTAATCTCAAAGATTACTCTCATAGAGATGTCCCTCCTATCCAATGGAATCCTATTCATAGAGCCAAAGATGATACAGAGTCTGTGCACTCCATAGGATCAGGATCCTCATGGATGCATGAAGACACCCACTTATGGATGTGCAAAATGGCAGTAGAAGAGGAGAAGAGAGAAAAATCCAGAGAGGTAGGTGCAAAAGAAACCCATAGATCCATTCAAGACCCAGCCTATGCACCTGTAGTATTTCCTAATGAAGAATTTGAACCCCACGGTTGGGCAGAAATTCTAGCAACAATGGATGTAGCCATCAATGAAGAACAATGGACACCTCACTGTGACGAGGATGGCTATGATATTTTAGTTTTCTCCATAGAGCCAATCATGGGAGATGTAGTTTTAGAAGAGTGCAAACCTAGCCCTGATGCATTTGAGGATGGAAATGACTCTGGTCTAGAGTCAATCATTATGGACCCACCTTTTGCATCAGATGAAGAATACTTCTATGAAGTAGAATTTCAACCCCAGAGACACAGAGAGATAACAAATGATGTAAGGTTAGCCACACAAGTGACCCCTAAGGATGAAGGAAAGAAAAGAAAGAAGAGAGAAGTCACACCAGAAGAGGAAGAACCTTTGTTTGAGGTCCTTGAAAACTTTAAAAAGTATGAGATAGACGACAGGAGAGTCATGATAAGAATGCCTAAGCGAGAGGCACAATCAGGAGAGGCCTACGATAACAAAGAAACCACCAAGAAAATAGTGGTAGCCATGGAGGAAGGAGAAGAGAGATGCACGTACATAGGCCATGACCTAACAGAGGAAGAGGAGCATGCATTAATAGCCTTGCTAAGAGAATACAGAGATGTATTCGCTTGGAGTTACAAGGATTTGAAAGGTGTAGACCCAGACATATGCTCACACACTATCCCCATTGTGAAGAGATGGATAGGTATGTGCTTGAAGATGAAGAGGTGTTGCAAAATCCTTGATCTACACCAGCCAAATGAACTCCAGGAGTATATGGTGGGCCCTTTTAGCTTTCCAATGGATGTATTAGACACCCTATGTACCTTGGAAGATCACTCTCAAAAAGATAGGTCAAAATAGATAAGTTGGAGTTAGCTCAGAGGTGAAAACTTGCTATTCTTGGTTCATACACCTGTCCAGTGTTTTACATAATTCTCTGAGCACAGTAGCAATTAGCTTAATTCCTCTTAGGGAAGTCTAGGTAGCGTAAAGAGCTAACTTTCAAGAGTAATCTCATCAAAAATAAGAAACCACACACTGAGAATGAGTTTTAACAAGTGATGACATCATCCCGATTTTCACGGGCTGCTACAGTTTGAGACCAGTAAGCAGAAAAATCAACATAACTCAAAATTTAGGAATCCAATGATTATAAAATCTTGTATGGTTATACTAGACTGTAAGGTGAATCAAACAAGCTTTAAATCACTGAATATAGGTAAGTAACCACTGAGAAACACCTCTGACAAGATGAGTGAAAAAGTCGGGTACCTGACAGAGAAGTGAAGATGAACAGACCCTGTTGACTTCAAATGAACATAACTGAACATTGCAACATCCAAATGACATGAAAATTTGTGAGCATATAGTAGACTTATAGAGCTAACTTTACCAAGTTAAATCACTGAAAATGATGCACCAAGCTCAGAGAAAACATCTCTGCAAGCTGACTGAGAAAACTGAGAGTAATGGCAGTGAGTAGTACACTTCACAAGAACATGGAAAGATGAACTCAAATAATCATGAAAATGAAAGTATATTGCTTGTACAATACAATGACTTACTGATACATATGTGTGCCTTGTAATCAAACCTTGATATGGCATAAAGCTCAGCTCTTGGAGGTCTTCACATAGGTCTCTCTAACGACGACTAAAACTGCCATCTATTTATAGTTGAGTTTGGGAGGCTAACTTCCCTCAATCACTCTCCAATCAATCAATGATTGATTTGATTCTCTACCTACCACAAATCACAAATTCGTGGCTCCTCCTTCCATTCTTGATCAAGTGGACTCAACCACTTAAGATTCTCTTACTTTTACATTAAGTAAACTCTTCAAAAGTTACAAGAGGTAGTTCACAAGTGAAATTTACATAGTCTTCTTTTTAAAGCTTCTTCTAAGACTTTGTGAGACTCAAGCCAATACTTAGGCTTGTCATAGACTTGCTCCAACAGCTCCCCCTCAAGCCAAGTATGCTTGAGGTCTTCAATCTTCCAAGATTACCTGCAAACCAATCATAGCCTTGAATTTGCAAAGCTTTGTACCATCCAATGCTTTGGTTAGAATATCTGCACATTGTTGATGAGTGGACACATATGATATTTGAATCTCTTTGCTTAGAACCTTCTCTCGTACATAGTGATAATGAACTTCAATATGTTTAGTCCTTGCATGAAAAATAGGATTAGCAGCCAAGTGAATAGAACTCATATTGTCACCAAAAATAGTTGGAGTCCCAAACTCCAATCCAAGATCTTTGAATAATGTCTTCATCCACATAGCTTCTTGTGTAGCTATGGCAAGACCTCTATATTCAGCTTCAGTAGAAGAGAGAGCAACTGTGGGTTGCTTCTTGGATGACCATGAAATAAGCTTTGAACCTGCAAAGGTAAGATAACCTGAAGTGCTCCTTCTATCTTCCTTGGAGCCAGCCCAATCTGCATCAGAAAATAGCTTCAAACCTAAATCAGATACATAAGGATAATAAAGTCCTTCATTTATGGTTCCTTTGAGATACTTGAGAATCCTTTTGGCAGCATCCATATGTGGTTTCCTTGGTGTGTGCATAAATTGACTTAGCACACTCACACTGTAACATATATCTACTCTTGTCAATGTGGCATAGTTGAGACTACCCACTAGACTTTGATATGATGTGATGTCCTCTATGAGTTCACCTTCATGTGAGCTCAATTTGTGATTGACCTCCATTGGAGTACCTGCAATCTTACAATCTTGCATCTTGAATTTTGCCAACATGTCCTTAATGTACTTTCTTTGAGTGAGAAACAAACCATGATCTTTGTAGACAACTTCCAAACCTAGGAAGTAGGTAAGTGAACCCAAATCACTTATCTTGAACTCTTGTCTCATCTGATCTTTGATCTTCTTCATACCATCTGCATCATTTCCTGTCAATATAATATCATCTACATATACACATAGGTAGATGACCTCAGAATTACTCTTTTTAATAAAGAGTGAAGGATCTGCCTTGCTTGGTTGAAAGCCTTTGTCCTGCAAGAATGAAACAAGCCTGAAATTCCAAGCTCTTGGAGCTTGCTTGAGACCATACAATGCTTTGTTAAGTTTACACACATAATCGGGATAAACTTGATTCTCAAAACCAGGTGGTTGTGCCATATATACCTCTTCTGTTATCCAACCATTCAAGAATGCATTCTTTACATCTAGTTGAAGTATCTTCCAATTCTTGGAAGAGGCAATACTAAGCAAAACCCTAATAGTAGGCATCTTTGCCACAAGAGAGAAGGTCTCCTCATAATCAATTCCCTCAGTTTGTGCAAAGCCTTTTGCTACAAGCCTTGCCTTATACTTGTTAATGGAACCATCAGAATTCTTCTTGAGTTTATAGACCCATCTTGAGCCTATTACCTTCATGGATGAAGTCTTGGGCACCAAATCCCAAGTGTTGTTTTCCTCAAGTGCTTCAATCTCTTCCTTCATTGCATGCTTCCATTCTGTTTTTGCTTTGGCCTCTTCAAATGATGATGACTCCTCTTGGTTTATGTCCTGTGCTATGTAGATAGAATGTTTAGTTACTAATGAGGTGTCAAACCCATACCTTTCTGGTTTTTTCTTTTCCCTCATAGATCTTCTTAGGCCATGATGTGATGATTCTGCCTCATGTCCAAGTTCCTGCAATTTTGCTTTACCTTTAGACTTCCATGCTTTGATCTTTTCCATCTGAGATTCTTCATCATCCTCTGAGGTGTCTTGTTCTTCAATCTTCAAGTTGTTCTCTACCAAGCTTTGGAAAATCTTCTTCAAGATTATATGGTAAATTGACCTTCCTGCATGAATCTTCATACCATGAATTGTTCTCATAAAAAACTACATCTCTGCTTACCAAGAATCTTCTGTTGGTAGGGTTGTATAACCTGTAGCCCTTTTGATTGTTGTCATATCCAATAAATACACACCTTTCTGCCTTTGGATCCATCTTGCCTCTAACCTGTGAAGGAACATGAGCAAAAGCAATACATCCAAAAATTTTACAATGATCTAAGCTTGGTCTTCTTCCATTCCAAGCCTCATATGGAGTCATCCCATCAAGGGATTTTGAAGGCAACCTGTTAATCAAGTAAGTGGCTGTAGATACAGCCTCAGCCCATAAGTAATTAAGTAAATGCTTTTCATTTAACATAGACCTTGCAGCTTCAACAATTGTCCTATTCCTCCTTTCTGCCACTCCATTTTGCTCAGGAGTGTACCTTGTAGTTACCTCTCTTTTGATTCCTCTTTCTTGAAGAAAAGAATCAAACTCATGGGAGAAGTATTCTCCCCCTCCATCTGACCTTAGCCTTTTTAGTGATTTACCTGTTTGATTCTCCACAAGAGCCAAATATCTTTTGAAACATGAAAAAACTTCATCTTTGTGTTTCATAAAGAATAGGATAGTCCATCTGCTGCAATCATCAATAAAGGAAACATAATACCTTGATCCAGATATTGAAGCTTCCTTGCTAGGTCCCCATACATCTGTATGAACCAACTCCAAGAGATCTCCATGCATATAACCTTTCTTCATGAATGGTAACCTGTGAGACTTTCAAAATTGACATGCACTACACTTATAGATCATATGTTGTTTTGACAAATTAGGGAGTCCAAGTACACTTTGGTCCCTGCAAATTTGCTTTAATGACCTTTCACCAATATGTGCTAACCTTTTGTGCCATACTTCCAATTCTGTGAGTGTCTGACTACCATAATTAAAGAGAGCAATGTTTCTAGTGTCCTGTAATTCAAATGTGAACAATCTACCTATCTTTTCACCTTTTGCAATTCTTCTGAATCCTTGACTTGGATCTTCAACAAATGCTCCTGCTTTTGTGAACCTGACTTGCAACCCTTTCTCTACTATCTGCCCAACACTTATCAAATTCTTTGTAATGGTAGGGACATAGAGTACCTTACTGAGTAGGTTGATGTTTCCATCAGGTGCTTTGATATTGCCTATTTTCTCCACAGGATGTTTTGTATCATCTCCTGTTTGTACCTCATGCTTATTCCTTGGATCTTCTAAATCTGATAGGAGTGCCACATTTCCTGCCACATGATTTGAACAACTTGAATCTATGTAGAAAACATGCTCATCAGATTTACTTTGTGGCATAGCCATGTTCATAATCAATCATGAATCCTCTTTGTTTGAGTCTTCTGTGTAGTTATTGTGGTCTCTCCTTCCTTTGTAGCCTCCTTGATAGTTTGAATGATTGTAGTTGTTGTAGTTGCCATGGTAGTTGTTGAACCTTCCTCTTGAGTAGCCATAACTTCCTCTATTGTATCCTCTGCCTCTTTCATTCCTGGAATTCCTAAAGCAATTTTCAGTTGTATGATTAGTTAATCCACAAATAGAACATGGGTTGGAGTCTTGGGATCTCCCCCTGCCTTGTCTACCTCCTCTTCCTCTACCTCTGCCATGTCTTCCTCTACCTGCATAGTTAGCTTGATATGTACCTACTTCATCATCCACTTTCTTTGCCTTTCCTTTGTTATCTTTGGACTTGCTTTTATCAGTGTATAAAGCTGAAGATTGATTACCTTTAGAGCTTTCTCCATTTTTGATAAGCTTTGCCTCTTGAGTAAGTAGTTGTCCAATGAGTGTGTCGAAATCAGGTACATGCATGTCCATGTACAAATCCATAGCTGTGGTGAATGCTTCCCACTTGTCATCTGCCTTCAAGCCATTGATGACCTGCCTTACAATTTGTTCTTCATCTATTACCTCTCCAATGCTTCCCAACTGATTTGCTATGTCCTTGAGCTTTGTGACAAAATCAGTCACATTTTGTTTGGGAGCCTTCTTGAGAGTTGTGAAATCCAGCCATAGTTGATGCTTCCTAGCTTTGGTACTTGAAGAAAAGAAAGCTTCAAGTGCATCCCACACTTCCTGAGATGTCTTACAACTTCTAATGTGAGGAAACAAAAAATCTGAGATAGAGTTGAGGAGATAAGACCTTGCAAGTGCATCCTTGGAGCACCATGTGCTCAATCTTTCTTGCTCTTCTTGTGTTGGTTGACTTTTGTTCCTGAAACTTGGCATAACTTCATCTCTAGCCACATAACCATATAAACTTCTACCTTGGAGATAGGCTTCCATTCTTAATGACCAAGCTGAGTAGTTACCTCTGTCTAATTTGTGAATTGATGAAGGAAATCCATCTGCCATGTTGTCCAACCTTGCTCTGATACCACTGTGAAGAGATGGATAGGTATGTGCTTGAAGATGAAGAGGTGTTGCAAAATCCTTGATCTACACCAGCCAAATGAACTCCAGGAGTATATGGTGGGCCCTTTTAGCTTGCCAATGGATGTATTAGACACCCTATGTACCTTGGAAGATCACTCTCAAAAAGATAGGTCAAAACAGATAAGTTGGAGTTAACTCAGAGGTGAAAACTTGCTATTCTTGGTTCATACACCTGTCCAGTGTTTTACATAATTCTCTGAGCACAGTAGCAATTAGCTTAATTCCTCTTAGGGAAGTCTAGTTAGCTTAAAGAGCTAACTTTCAAGAGTAATCTCATCAAAAATAATAAACCACACACTGAGAATAAGTTTTAACAAGTGATGACATCATCCCGATTTTCACGGGCTGCTACAGTTTGAGACCAGTAAGCAGAAAAATCAACATAACTCAAAATTTAGGAATCCAATGATTATGAAAATTTGTATGGTTATACTAGACTGTAAGCTGAATCAAAGAATCTTTAAATCACTGAATATAGATAAGTAACCACTGAGAAACAACTCTGACAAGATGAGTGAAAAAGTCGGGTACCTGACAGAGAAGTGAAGACGAACATACCCTGTTGACTTCAAATGAACATAACTGAAGATTTCAACATCCAAATGACATGAAAATTTGTGGGCATATAGTAGACTTATAGAGCTAACTTTACCAAGTTAAATCACTGAAAATGATGCACCAAGCTCAGAGAAAACATCTCTGCAAGCTGACTGAGAAAACTGAGAGTAATGGCAGTGAGTAGTACACTTCACAAGAACATGGAAAGATGAACTCAAATAATCATGAAAATGAAAGTATATTGCTTGTACAATACAATGACTTACTGATACATATGTGTGCCTTGTAATCACACCTTGATATGGCATAAAGCTCAGCTCTTGGAGGTCTTCACATAGGTCTCTCTAACCACGACTAAAACTGCCATCTATTTATAGTTGAGTTTGGGAGGCTAACTTCCCTCAATCACTCTCCAATCAATCAATGATTGATTTGATTCTCTACCTACCACAAATCACAAATTCGTGGCTCCTCTTTCCATTCTTGATCAAGTGGACTCAACCACTTAAGATTCTCTTACTTTTACATTAAGTAAACTCTTCAAAAGTTACAAGAGGTAGTTCACAAGTGAGCTTTACATAGTCTTCTTTTTAAAGCTTCTTCTAAGACTTTGTGAGACTCAAGCCAATACTTAGGCTTGTCATAGACTTGCTCCAACACCCATGACCTCAGATGCTAAACCTTCTAAGCAAAAGCCATACACATACAATGATAATTATGTTGCTAAGATCAAAGAAGAGATAGATCGCTTGGTCGAAGCTGGATTTATCTATGAAATTGAGCACATTGAGTGGGTATCCCCCATTGTAGTGGTGCCCAAGAAGAATGGAAAGCTACGTGTATGCATTAACTTGAAGAAGGTTAATGCAGCCACAATTCCAGATAACTATCCACTTCCAATTACCGAGCATCTACTAGAAAGGGTAGCAGGCAAGGAAGTGTACAGCTTCCTTAATGGATTTTCGGGCTACAATCAAGTAGCCATAGCTCCAGAAGATCAGAATAAGACAACTTTTGCCACAGAATGGGGCATATTTGCTTTTAGAGTAATGCCATTTGGGCTTACTAATGCTCCTGCAACCTTTCAGAGACTGATGTGCCACGTGTTTAAAGAGTTCTTGAGGAAGAATTTAGAAGTCTATGTTGATGATCTGTGTGCTCATTCCAACATTAGACACACACATATACCTGAACTCAGACAAATCTTTGACAAATGTAGAGAGTATCAAGTCTGCCTGAACCCAGAAAAGTGTGTTTTCATGGTCAGGCAAGGCAAGATTCTAGGACATATAGTGTCAAAGAATGGCATATCCACGGACGAAGAAAAAGTAAAGGCTATAGCAGAGCTACCTAGGCCAAAGAATGTCAAGGAAGTACAAGCTTTCATGGGGCATTGTGGCTACTACCGACGCTTTATACACATGTACGCCATCATAACAAAGCCTCTGTATGGACTTTTGACCAACTTTGAGTGGACTAATGAGTGTGACGACTCCTTCAATGAGCTCAAAAGAAGATTGTGTTCAACACCAATCTTGACCACACCAGATTGGAATAAGCCATTTCATGTTCATGTGGATGCATCCAATTATGCTATTGGATGTGTACTTGCACAACCTACGGGCGAAGGCAATATGGGTCTTCCAATTGCCTATGCTAGTAGACAGTTGAATGCGGCTGAACGAAACTATACAACCACTGAACGAGAGGGATTGGGCATGGTATATGCAGTTAAAAAGTTTAGACACTATTTGCTTGCAAATAAGTTTAAATTTTTTACCGATCATCAGGCATTATTGTACTTGGTAAACAAGCCATGCAATACAGGTAGATTAGTAAGATGGTTTCTCTTACTAATGGAATACGACTTTGAAGTTGTGGTGAGGAAAGGGAAGACTCACTTGAGAGTAGACCATCTCTCTAGGCTCACATCGGGAGAAGCCCCACAAGGAGTATCAGATGACCTTCCGGATGCTTACTTGTTTAATCTAGAAGTTGTACCTTAGTGGGCTAAGCCATTAGTGCCAGTACTGACCTACGGGCCTAATCACCCAGTCATAAACACTCAAGATAGAGAGGTAGTAAAAGCCCAGAAGTACCATATCATGGCAGGAAGTATGTACAAATAGACCGATTCACGAGATATTGGCTTGTTGTGTGGAAGAGGAAGAATATGCAAAAAGGTTGCAATTAGCACATGTAGGTGCATTAGAGCAACACTACTCAAAGCAAAGAACCTTACAGACTCTAAGGAGACTAGAGCATTGGCCGACTATGGAGGCTGATGTCCACAAGTTGTGCAAGGAATGCCCAATCTGCTGCACTAAACCACCTGTGGAACATGCCACTCTTTATCAAGTGTCCATAGTGCCAGAGTGGATTGAACCATTAGTAGCCTTCCTGAGGACGAGAACATTCCCTCAAGATATGACACTAGCCAGACAAAGAAGTCTAGAACAAGAAGCCCTAGATTACTCACTTATTGGTGATAATTTATACAAGCATGGTAAAGATGGTTACCTGAGACTATGTGTCCATGAGAGTGAGTATCTTGAAATCCTGGAAACTGCTCACCAAGGTGTAGCAGGAGAACATTTTGGACCAGATAGGGTGATTAAAGCAATCCTGTTTGCAGGCTTGTGGTGGCCTACCCTTCACATGGATGCACATACCTATGTGAAGAGATGTGATGTTTGTCAGCGAACTCAGTATCCTATACGCAAAGATGAGATGCCACTGAAACCTATGATGGGTGGACGTGCATTCTCTAAGTGGGGAATAGACTTTGTAGGTCCTATTAATCCCCCAGCTAAGGGTTCACATGCTGAATACATCATTGTTGCCACAGACTATCTAACAAAGTGGGTAGAGGTAAAAGCTACGACAAAGAATGATGCTCAAACAATTGCTAAGTTCCTATTTGAGAATGTGTTCACAAGATACGGGCTACCTATAGAGTTAGTAAGTGATAGAGGCACTCACTTCTTGAATGAAGTTATTGAAAATCTGCTCCAAGAGTTCTTGGTTGTACACAAGAAGTCTGCCCCCTATCACCCACAGGCTAATGGGCAAGCCGAAAGCACAAATAAGATTCTGTGCAATGTATTGACCAAATTAGTGAATAATAAACGCTCTGATTGGGACAAACAGCTACACCATGCTGTTTGGGCATACCGAGTTGCTTATAAAACGGTACTCCAAGCCACACCCTTTCAGATGGTATTTGGCCAAAATGCAGTGCTACCATTGGAATTCTTGATACCTACACTAAAGGTAGCACAGGAGCATGAGTGGACGGGTCATGAACTCTCTTCGAGGATTTTTGATCTAGAACGACTAGGCGAGACAAGACTAAGAGCTGCAGCAGGTATATATGCCGCTAAGAAAAGACAGAAGGCGTATTTTGATGCCCATGTGAAGGATAAAGGATTGAAAGCAGGGGACCTAGTTTTAGTCTACACTTTGAAGCACCATGCAAGAAAATTAGAGAAACGTGGCTATGGACCTATGATCATAAATAGGATCTCGACTAGTGGAGCAGTCCAATTAGCCACACTCAAAGGCGACATTCTCCCTAGCTACATAAGCGGATGCAGAGTCAAGTTATATCAGGAACCTCTCACTGAGGAAATGCTCAATCGACTCAACACTACCAAGAAGCATAAAGAAGAGGAAAAACGAGTTCGAGACGAAGCTCAGGCAGAAGCCTTGGAACGCATCCGAAAAATGAAGATGAGAAGACAAGGACGAGATCAGCCAAGGATAGATGACTATGCGAACCCAGGATGTCATATAGCTATGTGTAAAGTCTCAAGTGTAAGCCCCTAGAATAGTTGACCGACGTCCTTTTGTAACCTTGGAGATAGGACAAGGAAAGGGTGCAAAGACTGCACGGGCCTTGATTGAATCAGGTGCAGCCACTAGTGCCGTTAAACTCTCTTACTGTCAAGAATTGAAGTTAAAAGTCAATCCTATAGAGGCATATCTCATAGGATTGGGAGGTGTGGAAACCCCTTGCATGGGTGAGGTGGAACTTCCCCTCTCCATTCAAGATGTTCTAATGACAGTTAAAGTACTAGTGTGTCAAGATGAAGATCTCACTAAGCCTCTGGTCTTGGGTCAAGACTGGATCTATGACCATGCAGTCAACTTAAACCTAAGAAGTGGACTTCTTTAGGTATGGGTAAATCAAAGTCGACTTACAGTTGAGTTAGATAATGGAACACTCAAGGAACTAGGAAAGGCACAGACTCTTGGTCCTTCTAGGGGTACACATGAAGTTGACCATGCTGTTCTTGTCCAAAGCTATGTGATGCAGAGGAATGGTGATCTCAATAAAGAAGTCAAGGACTCAACAGAACTCCCTTCTTTTCCAAAGGCCAGAGGGAGGTAGCAACCAAAGGCAGATCAATTATTGAAGACTACCTATGCTAGAGGCCAAAGGAACATGCGAAGCAGGATGTCTCAGCCATTGAAACAAGTGTGGGTGCGGAAAGGCGAGCGTCCTATTGCGGTCAAGCCACAACAACTATCTCAACTTCCTATTAGTAATCAATGACATGATACTAATAAGAAGACTTCCAAAACTTCTTTTGAGAAAGTGAAATCTATCTGGGTACCCAAGAAGTCGATGAAGGCTGGCCCACAATCAAGACAAATTTGGGTGCCTAAGGCTTGCTTGCGGGCTCAACTAGTCACGGACGAATCACATCATAGACAATAGGGTTCACTCACTCAAAGAATCGTTACCCACTCCTGTTTAACACACACGAACACATATTCAGCGAGGAGCACGAACAGACTCACTTGTAAATGGGTCCCTAAAAAGCCTCATTTCCAAGTAGACATACTCATAAAGCCCTCCAGAGTCTCCACAAAACCAAAACCGAAAGCCATCCACTATGTTTGGCAGCTTAAAACTTGTAATAAACCCCCCGACCCCCATTTGTAAATCCATCTCCACTTGCTAACTACTTCACTCATACACTGCATCTTTCCATCTAGCTCTTAGGACTATCCATTCATTAACTACACACACAATCATCGAGCACTCACTCACCCACTAACCCCTTACTCACATCATGATAATGTTGTAACGGGGACAAAAAGTGTTCTATCTTGTCCATTACAATATTAACGCATGATTCTATATTCTCACAGAACCAGCAAGCAAGCAATAACAGTGGCAGAAGCAGGAGGCACCAGTTCCCAGGCAGGGTCTATCGCACAGATTGTGGACATTGAAACCCTCCTCCTTGAACCACCTTCACCGAGAGGCCTCAAGAACTTCAAGTGGTGCATGTGCGCCCTATTCAGGACCCTCCTCAGGGACACACTTCTCAAGTGGGGAAACACGCTCATTGGTTTAGTGATGTCGTAGGGCCATTGGGTGATGGCACCTACTTCTGGGAAGCAGAAATTGAGTTCAATGGCAAATGGGGACGCTACCATTTCTTCACTCACGAATTTGAGAACTATCAAAATGCAGAAGTGATGCGATCGGTATGGACCAAAGCGGGCTTGGATAGCTATTTCAGGGCACATTTGCCTAAGCCAGATTTCCTACGCTGCTCCTATTTTATCAGTACCATCACTCCTAGCAGGGCCAAGGGAGGCAATAGTACTTTTGTGCTACCCTCACTATTGCCAGGCCACGAACTCAAGAGATTCAAACTGACCCTCAATTTGGTACGGGAAGCATTGAACATGCAAGGTATGCATATTCCCACTGAGAAAGAAACGTTGGTTCCAGGCAGGATGAAGCATAAGGATCTCAATAAATTGAAGGACATGGTAGCAATGACACCTACCATTGCTCTCCACCTACGAATGATCATGCAGCATTTTGCTTTTCCCGCCCAAGAACGCTTCACTATGCCACCAAAAAAGATATGGTTTAGCTTGTACCTAGCGGAGACAGAGAATCTCACCATCAATATACCACACTGGATCATCGATCAAATACACCTAGCCCATCAACGGTGGAATAAGAAACAGAAAAATGTACTTCATGGATGATGTGTTCTCACAAGAATAATTTACAGGTGCTTAGCATACAACGTGCCCATTCAAAGAGCACTAGTATGGTCCACGGCCCAAGAGTTCCAAAGACGGCTATCAACGGCGGGTCCTCCATCGAAGAAAATGAGAGGGGGAGTTCAATTACCATGTGCTCAAGCCAGGGGAGCCACCACCACCCCAGAAGTTACCCCTCCACAAACGAGGCGTGACCGACCATTTACCATTCGCCTACCCAGACCAAGTGCAGAAGGACCCAACCTGGTGTTCCCTCCGATTCCATCGGACTTGGAGTTCCCACAAGGTTACACCCTTGCTGATTTGACAGATGAAGAAATTGCCCGTTTGATCAATGAGTCTAACCTGGAGACAGAAGTAGAGCAGACCCAAGGACAACAACCCACGACTACAACTTCAGCCCCGACCCAACCAGGAGTAGTCGAAGTAGAAGAGGATGAAGAAGAGACAAAAGAAGAAGAAGCAAACGAGGAGTATGATCCAGAATATGACGAACTTTCAGAACTAGCAAGTGCCCCGGCATACTCGGCCCAAATAAAAAAATTATACGAAAGTATGAAGCGAGTCCAAGAACAACACAAACTGTCGCTCGAGATAGGAAAGATGATCATGAGCCAAATGTTAGCCGAGGAAGGTGTGGATGACATGTTTATTGAATCAATGAACCTGCACGCAGACGCGGTAGGCTTAGATGAGGTTGTTCATACAGCCATGACTTATATTCATCGATTTGAGAAACGAGTGCCTACTCGCCCCATGCGATCCGGCAAACAAATCCACATCAATGTATCAAAACCAAGAGGTAACACACAAACAGAGGCACATCAAGCGGAACCACTCTCACCACCCACCTCACCTCTCACTACACAAGTCACCTCACCACCTGGCACTACCACGCTTATTTCTGCCATTACCACAGTCGTCATGGGAATTCCTCTCTCTCTCGGCATCCAATTCGGAGGAGCTACCATGGCCACTTTCACAACACTCTTCACAAATATCACATCTACCCCACCCACTGTTCGCATCTTCACAGTCACACACACATTCGACACAATGGAAACATCACCAGCCACAACACCACTCCCTCCCCCCACGCAGCCTCAATCTCCCATACCCCCTCCACCTACCTCACCACTTGACTCCACAGCATTCACAACTCCCTTTCCCTTCCCCATTCCCCCTGCATCTTCATCTTTCCCTGCATCATTTAATGTAAATAGTATATTCACGGCATTACATCAATGTGTGTATCAACTTCAGAGTGAGTATCAGGCTCTCGAAGACCGTCAACATCAACTAACTACGAATCATCAACAACTACAAAGACGGCCTACAATTATAGAAGAAGAAAATGCAGACCTCAATCAACGTTACACCACACTCGAGCAAGCTCATCAAACCCTCTTGGAGACACCCCAACCATCACAAGTGCCAGGTGTCAAACAACTCGAAGCTTTACTAGAAGTCTACCAAGCAGATAATCTAAGAGTCTGGCATAATTTGACGCTACTCAGAAAACACATGGCTACCGCACTTGAAGAAAACAAGCGTCTACAGAAGCAAAACGAAGAAAACCTGGAAGCTACCATGGAAGGCTCTCCCCACGAAATCGACCCAGAACAGTTCAAAGTAGTCCCCTCAGAAACAATGAAGACAATCTTGGAAAGCTATGCAGATCTATTAGAAGCACATGACGATTTGGAAAAGGAACGGGATGAGCTACGTCGCCAGCTCAGGGAACAGGAGGCACAACCCAAAGTCATAGAAACAACCTCGACTTCAGCAGAAGTAAAGGCATTAATAGAGCAGGTGGCGGAACTGCAGAAGAAGTTACTGGAATATGAAATACAGCCCTCTCCAGTTGTAGAACCAGAGCCAGATGAATTGGTACCCATTGACGTGGACGAAACGTATGAGGAACCATACGTTCCTATGCCGATGCTAGGTGGTCAGCAAACCTTAGAAGGAATGGACACCTTGGAAGTCGAAGTACCCGAATGGCTCCAGACACTAGAAAAAACAGCTACAACCCATGAAGATCGAGTGGCAATCCAAATCCAATCAATGGACAAATTAGAAGACACCATCATAAAGTCAGAGTATTTCCGCAGTATGTCTCATCATAGATGGATCGGCACCAACGACGATCAGTATGTGCCATATTGTGTACTCCTGGCAGATTACAACGCAGAGATCCAACGAGGATGTGGCAAGGCTTGGACTAACATGCCACTCTTTATTAAATGCAATCCCTGTTATGTTCCAGTCTTCTGCAGACGCACCTGGCCAGAGTTTACCATTGCTGTCAAGAACATCAAAGGCTGTGCAAAGTGGTTAAATTATGTTTATCTAGCACCTCCACAAGGACCTCCCACTGTGAATTATATGATTTCTACCATCCGTCACTGGAGCATTCGACTACGGAATACCCCCGATGTGATGGCCCAAATGTGCATGAAAATCTTTGAATTAATGCTGTTCACATTCAGGACATTCAAGAACATTAAAGACCCCCACTTCTCAAGAGTTGGCTTCCTTACAGGCAACCAAGATCTGGTATACGACATGAGCACCACCCCATCAATAGAGGTAATATATGCTTGGCACGCCAGAATCAAGTACCTCCTAGCTTGCTTTAAACAGACATTCGAGGAGATGTTCGTAACAGGATTCTAGGAATATCACTCAGAAATATTTGTACCCAGGCCCTCACATCTCCTCCACTTATTCGATGTGGAAAGAACCATCCATTCAGAACAATTGCGGGTGCCACATCCAGACGTCCCAGGACAAGTGAATTGGGATGCATTGCTAACAAACCTAGCACGGGGGCTGCGATTAGAAGAACACCACCTCGCTTCCGATGTGGTTTGTTGGAAGCAGCCAGAGGCACAGACGACGCGGAAGCATGTAACGACGGAGCAGGAAGCTAGTGGAATCTTTTTTCAAAGAATCATGTTTTAGAAATACTTTTCAAAAACCTCCAACAGTGATTTTTATCACTATTATAATGTATGTAACATAGAAAACCCCATTTTGTAATCCATAGCTCCATTTTGTGCAAGCCGAGGAGTCCTCGAGCTTGAGGAGCTTAGGTAGAACAAGCGTATCAATTTTCGTTATTTTTAGACACCGTTTACCCTTCCAAATAGCATCTAGGACCTAATTTTTAACTATGCCGGTCACTAGATGTGAAACCGGTCAAAACTAGTCTAGAAACTATAAAAAGAGAGAGCTCATTTTTGAGGTTGGTTAGTGTTGGCTAGTGTGAACTTAGAGTTCTTTTGAGCTTGTAATAGTGTTCTTGAGTAATAGAGCTAATTTCCCACCTTCCATTGTGTCTTGCTTGTCTCTTCGTAGTGTGTGTGTATGTGTGTGTGCATCTTTGTGCTTCTCACCTTCACTCTCACTTCATCTCACATTCACCATCTTCATATCACTCTTATCTCTTCCGCGGATTGACATTAAGGAGGTGGAGCTTCTTAACGTGGTTCGCACCATTGTGCTAGAGCAACACCAAATTTGGCACCGTTGCCGGGGATCGAGTCTAGGACGAATGTGTGATGGTAAGAGTATAGCAAGAAGTGGCGTTGGAAGGTAAAAATTTCAGTTTTTGTTGTTATTTTTACTTGGTTTTTGTTGTTTTTCACCTCCCCCACACTCCATCTTCATCACCGCATCATCATCTTCATCTCCAAAAAAATCAGAAAATTCACCATATCCACCCATTCCCCTCATTTCCCCTCATTTGTGCATGCGAGAGAGTGAGAGAGAGCTTTTGTGCTTGTGTGTACTTTTGTTTTCTTGAGTTTTCTTGCAGGTACAGTGCTCCAGTGCATCAGGAAAGCTTGGAAAAGGTAAAAACTTCACTTTCTGTCAGAGATTTCCGTCTGTGTCAGACCATCGCGATGGTCTGCGAAGTGCGGAATTTTTGGTAAGCGACCACACCAGCGTGTAGGCGACCCTTGCGCATCTACGAATCCACAGACGCATTTCAGAAATTCTCAGTTTGGTGGACCATCGCGACGGTCTCAAACCATCGCGATTGTGTCACACCGTCGCGATAGGCTCACGCCATCGCGACGGCTCGGCCGGACCATCGCGACGGTCTCACGTCATCGCGACGGTCTCACGTCATCGCGACGGTTCATTTGGACCATCGCGATTGTTCGGTTGACCCCACACCATCGCGATTGGCTCACGCCATCGCGCCGACGGTGCCACGTGGCAAGCTAGACCATCGCGACGGCTCGCACCTCATGCCATCACGACAACCCGAATTTTTGGACCATCGCGATTGGCTCACGCCATCGCGCCCAAACCATCGCGATTGGCTCAAGCCATCGCATCTGTGACCATCGCGACGGTTCACTTTGGACCATCGCGATTGTTCACGTTGACCGTTGACTGACGCCATCGCGATTGTCCACTTTCGAGCCATCGTGATTGTCCACTTTCACGCCATCGCGATCATTCACGTCTAGACCATCACGATTGTTCACCCTCACGCCATCGCGACGGTCCCAGACCATCGCGATTGTCTCAGACCATCGCGATTGTGCACCCCCATCGCAAATTTTAGGGTTTCATTTTTTGGCCAATTTTGAGGCTATTTTTGGGAAATTTTTGGGTGATTAGACTCATAGGAGACCCCTTAGCTCATATTTGGAGAAACATCGGTTTGTCAGTTTTTTCCCCCCAGGGCCTGAACAGTCATAACTTTTTCATCCGAAGTCCGTTTTTTGAGCTTAATAGCTCATTAGAAAGCTCTTGACGAGTACTACGTGACCTCAACTATTTTTTTTCTTAAAGGATACGTCTATATTTAGATAAGCTAATTTGAGGTTGACCTAGTTTGGGACTAGAAAGCCAGGGGGCAAACATTGAAAAGTTGGGCAAAGGGAAGGGACTTAAAAGGTGTATATACTCAAGTGCTTGATCATCCAACTGTGAATTGGTCTAATATTGAATTTTTCCAGGTCTAGCAGGGGCAATCAAAGACAACCAAAGCAAGGCAGAAGGGGCATAAAGCTTGGGAAGCGCGGCTTCTTGGGCATCAGAGCAACCAAAAAAGCTGACTCGAGGTTGGAAGATTACTCAACCCCCTCAATCAATTCTTAGCTTAGGATAAACGTTAGCATTGTGGATTAAAGACGATAGGAACGCCTCAAGTTCAAGAGAATTAAATTTTTCAAGTCCAAGACTAAAGTAAAGGTGTGTGACACGAAAACCTAAAGGAAAGAACATAAGTCTGACGGAACGAGAACTCAAAGTACCACGGAAAGTCGAATTCCTGATGCATACATTAAGACAAGAATCTAAAGAAATCTAAAAAGAATAAAGAAAGTAATAACAAAGAATCATTGACGATCTGAGCATGTACTGAGTGTGCAAGGAACAAAATTAATGAACCTTAGATCGGGCAAACATATAGGTAAGTCAGACCGACAAAGCCTTAGATCATCAGAGGCAAGTGTAAGAACTACTGCACGATCGTGGGCTCAACAATTGAACACTAGTTATCTCTACGAGAACTCAGATACGAGTGATTCAGAAATGGCATTTAGCACAGAAAGACCAGAAGAAGGGTCGAATGTAGCCTATTTAGAAAAACCAGAAGGACCCTATAGGACTCAACTAGAGTTTCTCCGAACCAACCGATTAGGTGCTCGCATCTATGAGGATGGTTTGCGAAGGCAAGTGGTGCAAATGCACAACCCCGATCAACCCATTGGATTGGAACGTCCAGTGGTGAAATTCGAGAGAGACGTGTACATAGACAAAGAAGGAACAATGTACATCTTAAGTACGCAGCCAAACAATACCAACGAGTTTGGAGTGATTCAGCCATAGACGGAAACTAAATCTCAAGGAAAAGAACCATTAGAAGAGCCTAGAACACCTAGAGGGAAATCTGTACTGACACGAGTACTAATCCCAGACTGGATCCCTCAAGACAACAGAAGCATAGAGTTGTTTGTAAATAAAGAAACTGATGAAGCCTTTTGGAGATACAAGACCGAACTACTTAGTGAGGTAGGTATCATCACTATATACGAGTTCAAGGACCCGGATACACCTGGAAAGGTTGTATACCTGGATGAGACTTCAGAAAGAGTCTTTGTGGTGCCTGACCACGCTAAAAATACATACACATGGAGAGGTGAATTGGTACACATGGAGAGGTGAATTGGTATTCCCTCCATCTAGAACGAACATGAATACAAGTCAACAAGGGGCAGGAACATCATCAGCCCATGGAAATCAAAGAGAGAGAAATAAAGAGAGACCGGAAGTAAGTTTTAATCATCCCATCGAGAGAGATAGAACAACCACGGACACTAATAGAGTAGATAGGCAAAGAGATCATGGAATACCAGGTGGTAGAGATGATTTTCCTCTACCCAGACCACGTGAACACGCAAGAATATTGAGACCCACTCAGTTAGTGAAATCCATGAAAAATTACTTTGATGGGACAGGAGATCCCTATGACCATGTTGCAGAATTCAAGCAAGTACTAAGAGCCGAACAAGTTGAAGACATGTTCACGCAATACAATGCATTTGGACTAACGTTAAAGAATACCGCTTTAACTTGGTTCCAACCTTTGCAACAAAGGCAATTTAGAGACATCCATCACTTTTTAGAGTCATTCATCACTGAATTCTCTAAAAGTGGGATTAGACATGACACGTCTTCGTTGATTCATAGCTTTAAACAGACCCCTCAGGAAACAGTTAGACTGGCAGGACGTAGGTTTAGACAATATGTTGAACGATGTCCAATGCAAGAGCTACCCTCACAAGCCAAGCAAGTGTCATTGTTTCTAGATGGCTTGTTGAGCTCTAAACTATGCTCCTATGTGTACCTAAAAGAACTCAGAACACTAGAGCAATGTGTAAGAATTTGTATAGACATTGAGGACAACTTAGGAGACGAGTTGGAACTCTCAAAGGTCTATAAGGACTCAGACTGTTCATCTCTAGCATCCACAAAATTGTCTAGCTCAATAGAAGACCTAGCAGAAAAAGTGGCCCAGAAACTAGGAGTTTCTAGTAAACCTAGGGTGCTAACAAACAAGCATTGTTACACCTGTGGTGGAAATCATTTGGCAAATGTGTGCCCCAATGCACCACAACCACAAGCCAACCCTAGTGGCCAATATTGTACAATTGAGAGAAGATACACGAATCATACGGCTCAGGATTGCCCATACAACAAACAGATCGTGAGACAGAACTACCCGCAAGCATACCAGCAGCCAGGTAGGTATCAAGGCCATTACAATGCTCAGCCTTATTACTATAGGCCTCCTAAAAACTACCCATACCAGGCTCAACAGAGACCTCAACCTGTCTTAACTCAGCAGCCACCCCCACCAGCGAATGTCATCTTAGTCAAATACGCTGCTGCAAAAGAGAACCTAAGTAGGGCCTTAGTGCCTTCTTCACCTTTGATCACAGAGGGTGACCCGAATTCGAACAGTTTTGACTCTACGCATGTAGATAGTCCACCCGCATATTACACAGAGTCACCAAAACACGTAGAAACATATCATTATGATAGTCCACCAGTGGAACCTAGTTGGGAGCCAGACTATGCTAATGTGATGTACACAAACCCAAATCCACGGCCCCAATTGAGACAACAAAGACCACAGGGCCCTAGAGGACCATGCTTTAGGTGCCAAGGAGACCATTTCATAAAGGATTGTCCACATCCCCCGATAGCAGGACAATCACAGTACTATAACATCCAAGGCTTTTGTGCCGAGTGTGGCAAAGAGCACATAATCAAAGGTTGTCCTAAGAACCCTGTTAACGCTTCGAATGTGACACCGATCAACGTGATAGGTATTGTAAATAACGCAGATGGATCCAACCCTACATACGTGCCTATCCAAGCTATAACAAGAGCCGAGGCGCTCTTACAGAACCAACAGCTTAATCAGGAGAAAGTAGCCGGAAGTAGTGAAGTTGCAGAATCTAGAAGTAAAAAGAAAAAATCTTAGAAAGATTCTAGAGAAAGAATTAAGAGAAAATGGAGTAAAAAGATAACTGAGTTGGAAGGAAGTTTGAAGGAATCTAGAGCCAAAATTCTAGAATTGACTTCGCAGGAATTGAGTGAAGAGAATCCAGCTCAGAAATCAGGATCAGTTTTAGCGGAACCCATACCAGAAAATCTAGACATGATGTTTCGTGCATATCAGGCTAGATTAAAAGAGGGACCTCAAATAGCTGAAATGAGTAAAAACTACCCTCGAGCTGATCTAGAAATTGAGAGAACTAAACTTTGCATGAAGATGGTAGAACTAGCACAAGCTTTGTTCGAAGCCTCTAGATATCTTAATTGGAATAACATGGCAAAACCGGAATTACATTTTCAAGGACTAATGGAGAGGCTAGAATATTTGATTGAAAGCAAAGAGAAAAAGGATCAGCCTAGGAACCCTATTGTCCCAGAGACACAGGAAAGGAATGCACCATCCCTGTCTCAAGTACCCAACTCAGAAAGTCAAGACGATGTGTCTTCCATACATAGGTACTCACATGAATTTTTGAGAGAGATCCAATAAGAGAAATGGAGAAAAGAACAAGGAACCCATCCTCCTATTCAAGAAATAGATGACTTGCAGGAACAATTTCCCCAAGACATCCCCTCTATTTACGATGAGGTAGAGGAAGAACAACTGAGTGAACACACAGGCTTTGAATCTAATTCGTTACAAGAATTACCTCAGTTCACAGGACCTTGGGAAGCAAAGTCTATTAGTATGAGAGCACCCACGATAATAGTGAGGAATGAAGAATCAGTAATCCCTAGAAACACGGAAGTGATCAAGAATACCAAAGTACAATGTAACCTTACTCTGGAGGAGTTATTGAAGGTAAAACTAGAATTGTGGAAACATGTAGCAAATCAATTCCCTGAGCTTGCTACTACTCCCTCACAAATAGGATCACAAAATAAGGTACCAGAGATACCCATAGAAAAGATTGGAGATGTAAGCGAAGGAGAGGAAGGTAACACTTATCTTCCGATAACCCATCAGGGCTACACCACGAAAGCCATCTTAGATTCAGGAGCCGGGGTAGCCATAGCTACCACCGCTTTATGGAAACGTTGGGGTAAGCCAGCACTCAGACCTACCAGGATGAAGCTACAAATGGCTGACGGACACATAGAAAAACCATTAGGCTTACTAGAAGGCATATCTCTCACCACTTGTGGAGTAGAATTTGAGCATACCTTTGCCATTTGTGATTTTAGTAAAAATCATGCTTATGAGATGATATTGGGACGACCATTCATGCGTCAGTTGCAAATTGTACAAGATTGGGGAACTAATTCTTTGTACTTGCAACATTTAGGAGTGACTACCAAAGTCAACCTTAAAGACTATTCACATCGAGATGTATCCCCAATACAATGGAATACCATCCATAAGACACCAGTAGAAACAGAATCCGTGCACTCATTAGAATCAGATCCTTCTTGGTTGCATGAGGATACCCATTTATGGATGTGTAAAGTAGCAAAACAAGAGGAAGAACGATTAGAAGCCAGGACCTTAGGTGCAGAACAACATCCACGAATTCTTCAAGATCCAGCCTACGCACCTGTAGTATTCCCTGACGAAGAGTTTGAACCCCATGGTTGGGCAGAAATCCTAGCAACCATGGATGTAGCCATCAATGAAGAACAATGGACACCCCACTGTGACGAGGATGGCTATGACATTTCAGTTTTCACGATAGAGCCAATCATGTGCGATGCAATTTTAGAAGAGTGTGAACCTAACACTGATGCATTTGAGGATGCGAGTGATTTCGATTTAGAATCAATTATCATGGACTCACCCTTTGCATCAGAAGAAGAATATTTTTTCAAAGTAGAGACTCACCCTCAAAGACACGAGGAAATTATGAATGACATGAGAATAGCGACTCAAGTGACTAGCAAAAGTGAAGGCAAGAAAAGAAAGAAGAAAGAAAACATGTCAGAAAAAGAAGCATCTTTGTTTGAGGTACCCGAGAACTTCAAGAAATATGAAATCGAAGATAGAAGAATCATGGTACGAATGCCTAATAGAAAGGCGAATGACGGACAAGTATATGATAACCGAGAGAAAACCAAGAAGATAATAGTTGCCATAGAAGGAGAAGAAGAAAAATGTACATACATAGGGCATGATTTGACGAAGGAAGAAGAAGAAGAATTAGTTGCCCTATTGCGCGAATATAGAGATGTTTTTGCTTGGAGTTACAAAGATTTGAAAGGAGTAGATCCAGATATATGTTCTCATAGAATCCCTATGACTCCAGATGCAAAACCGACAAAACAGAAATCGTACACGTATAATGATAACTACGCTGCGAAGATTAAAGAGGAGATAGATCGCTTGATAGAAGCAGGATTCATTTACGAAATTGAGCATACCGAATGGGTATCCCCCATTGTGGTTGTGCCCAAGAAGAATGGAAAATTGCGTGTGTGTATTAACCTTAAAAAAGTTAACGCCGCCACAATTAGAGACAGCTATCCTCTTCCTATCACGAAACATCTATTGGAAAGAGTTGCGGGCAAGGAAGTTTACAGCGTCCTTGATGGTTTTTCAGGCTATAATCAAGTAGCCATTGCTCCAGAGGACCAACACAAGACGGCATTTGCCACTGAATGGGGCATATTTGCATTTCGTGTGATGCCATTTGGCTTAACAAATGCACCCGCCACGTTCCAGCGACTCATGTGTCATGTTTTTAAGGAATTCCTACGCAAGAGTTTGGAAGTTTATGTCGATGACTTATGTGCACATTCAAATGTAAGACAGACACATATCCCAGAGTTAAGGCAAATATTTGACAAATGTCGAGAATATCAGGTTTGTTTGAACCCAGAAAAATGCGTTTTCATGGTCAGACAAGGCAAAATTCTAGGACACATTGTGTCAAAAAATGGAATCTCTACGGATGAAGAAAAGGTGAAAGTAATTGCAGAATTACCTAGACCAACTAATGTGAAAGAGGTACAAGCATTTATGGGCCATTGCAGTTATTATAGGAGATTCATACACATGTATGTAATCATAGCCAAGCCTTTGTACTCTCTTTTAACCAATTTTGAATGGACAGATGAATGTGAAAATTCATTCAATGAACTTAAACGACGCTTGTGCTCAGCACCTATATTGACTACCCCAGATTGGAGTAAGCCATTCCATGTACATGTGGATGCATCCAATTACGCCATAGGATGTGTGTTAGCACAACCCACGAATGAAGGTAACATAGATCTCCCCATAGCTTACGCGAGCAGACAATTGAACGCAGCAGAAAGAAATTACACCACGACGGAACGAGAAGGATTAGGGATGATCTACGCAGTAAAGAAGTTTAGGCACTACTTGTTGGCCAATAAGTTCAAGTTCTTTACAGATCATCAAGCCCTATTGTATTTAGTCAACAAACCATGTAACACCGGACGATTGATACGTTGGTTTCTATTACTCATGGAGTATGATTTTGAAGTAGTAGTCAGGAAAGGGAAGACACATCTTAGAGCTGACCACCTTTCGAGATTAACCTCAGGAGAAGCTCCTCAAGGAGTAGCGGATGATCTACCAGATGCATACTTGTTTGATCTTGAGATAGCACCAGAATGGGCTAAGCCTTTAGTCCCTATTCTCACATATGGACCCAAGAATCCTAGGATAAAGATCAAAGAGGGAGAGATTAACAAGTCGCAGAGATACCAAATAATGGCAGGAAGCATATATAAACAGGATAATCATGTTGGTGCAGACCAATCACCAATTGAAGATTTGAAGGACAAAGGATGGAGATGAGATCAAGTTTTGAAGCAAAGAAGATGGATATATTCACAGAGTGAAAGACATGTACACATATGTACATTAGTTAAGACATAGGTTACTTATACTTATGCTTTGATATAAGTCTGTACATAATTGCCTATAAATACTTTTGAAAAATGTCGGGGCAAAGAGAGAAGACAAGGAGAGACAATAGGAGATCATGAGAATAGTGTATTGAGAAGTAGAAAATGTCTTTAGACATGTGTGAAGTGAGTTAAAACTCTCCATCCTCACTCAGTTGTAAATTTCTGAGAAATAGAAGAAAAAATTGCACCCGATGTTTCTGTGTTTTCTCCCTGTGTGATAGATCTTTTGTGAATTCCTTTTGGAGATATCTAAATCCATAGTTAATCAATCTATGACTAGAGTTTGAGAGTCTAATTGTGATCAGGCTAAGAGAATTGTGTGTAGGAACATTTGCATGTGAGAAAGTACTCACTGGTTCCTGAAACAGGCGCAAATTTTGATCTTAATGATTTGATCATTTCTCACTCCACAGTTTAAAGTTTTGTGCAAGTAAGCACTTAATCTTTAAGTTGGAAGGTAAGCTACTTGTGGCTAAAAGCATTTGCTTAAACGGGTTCTATACTGAGAGAATTAAAGTTAAGAAGTTAGGGGTGTCCAAATCGACTTCTCAGAAGTGTAGATTTAGACATAGCTGACTTGGTAAGTAGATTTCTCAAGATCTACTGAACCTTTTGAAGTAATTCGACTTGGAGAAGGTGCGCAATCTTTAGGCGACACCTTGTGAAAATATTCATAAAAAACTTTACACATTTACTCAGTCAATGAGCAAGATCTATGCAGCAGACTTTCTGAGGAAATTCCTTCTTCACAGTTTAGTCAAGAAATTGATATTTGGTCATTGTTAGCTTAAATTGGTGAAGGTTTTGACTTACTCTTGATATAGAGGTGTTCTAAATTCAAGAGTAGGTTGTTATTTTGGAGATTAACACTCTCCATCAGTGGTATCAGAGCAGGGAACATCAAAATCAAGGAAAGGAGGATCCCGACTGCTGCAGATTCAAGAAATTCAACAACTGAAGAACTAAAAGGTGAAAGCTTGAAGGCAAAGCTTGAGGAGGAGACCATACGACATCAAGAAAGACAAAAGGACTCTAATTTGAAGTAAAGGTACATATATTATTCATAAAGCTTGAAGATTTCAATACACAGGTGGACACAAGATGGGAGATTCTCTACAGATAGAGAAATTGGATAGGGAAAACTATCCTGCATGGTCAATGAGGATGGAAGCTCATCTTATGAGCAAAGATTTAATAGCTTACATCACAGGAGAAGAAGAGAAGCCACAGTTCAGAGATCCTAGTGTTCCAACTAGGGAAGAGTTAGCAGATTTGAAAAATTGGATGAAGAAAGATGCTCAAGCTAGAAGCATTATATATATGGCAGTCAATGATTACTTGTTACCTCATATTCGAGGTCTTGAAAGTGCAACTGATATTTGGAATGCTTTGGAGGAGCATTTCTAGAATACTACTAAGTCAAGGAAGGCATCCTTATGGGCAGAGTTTACCACCTTTAAGAAGAAGGCTTCTCAATCCATTTCAGACTATGTGACAAGAATGAAAGATATTGCAGATGCTTTAGGAGCTGTGGATGAAGACATTGAGGAGGATAAATTGGTAAGGCAAATCCTTACAGGTTTAAGAGGTGATGACAAATGGAAGCCATTCATTTTGTCTACAGAATTATCACTTGATCATTTCACTCCTGATTTAAATCAGTTGCTAGGTCATATGCTAACATTTGAGCAGGATGTTAAAGGAGATGGTGACAAAAGTACAGGTCATGCAATGTACTCAAAGGACAAGAAGAAAGCTAACAAAGGAAAGCAACAAGCAGGTGAAGATGAAGGTACAACTAGTCAAGCCAACTTCCTAAGAGGTAGAGGAGGTGGCAAAGGTAGAGGAAGAGGCAGAAACAACAAAGATGGAGGCAAAGCTTGTTGGATTTGTGGTAAGACAAATCATTTAGCTAATGATTGTTGGCATAATAATCAGAGTAATGGTGGATATAATCAGAACTATAATACAAGAGGAAGAGGTGGCAGAAATCAAAGAGGTAATTTCAGAGGCAGAGGTAGTAGGGGTTACTTTGGAAGAAATGCAGGTAGAGGTTTCCAAAGTCAACAATATAACAACACCTACTACAATTATGCTTCAGATCAAAAGGAAGATTCAACATTGATAATGAATGCAACTTGTGAAAGGCAGAGTGAAGATCAAAGAGTCTTCTACATTGATTCAGGGTGTAGCAATCACCTGAGTGGTAATATAGCCTTGATGACTGATTTGGAGAATAAGGTATCTAATCATGTTGTTCAAACATGTGACAACACAAAGCACAATGTGAAGTCAATTGGATCAGTGAAGGCCAAGGATGGTAGCACCTTATTGAGTAAGGTCTTGAATGTTCCTACAATTCCTAAGAATTTGATAAGTGTAGGACAAATTGTGGAAAAAGGTTATGAAGTAAGGTTCACTAATGAAGGAGTGTTTGTGGAAGACCCTAGCGATGGGTATAAACAAATTGTTTCAGGGAAGAAAGAAGGAAGATTGTTCACATTGAAGATTCAAGGTGATATTGGTCATGCCATGTTCACATATGGAGGACATAAGATCTCTGAGTTAGATCTTTGGCATAAGAGGCTTGGACATTTCAATGAAAGAGGTATTAAAGATATGATTAACAATGGTTCAGTGCTTGGTTTGCCTAATGTTGCAGGTCAACATATGACATACAGATGTGAGGCATGTCAATTAGGTAAGGCTCATAAGCATTCCTACTCCAAGCATGGTTTTATGTACTCAGAGAAGCTTGAGTTGGTACATACAGATGTGTGGGGACCATCAAAGGATTTCAGTATAAATGGGTCAAGGTATTATGTGATTTATGTTGATGATGCTACTAGATGGATCACTATTTATGTGATCAAAGATAAGTCAGAAGTGTTTAATACATTTAAACACTATCATGCATATGCAGAAAGAATTACAGGTCATAAGTTGAAAAGACTAAGGTCAGATGGAGGGGGAGAGTATTTCTCTAATGAATTCAGTGATTACTTGTGGGATGCAGGTATAAAAAGAGAGGTTACTTGCAGGTACTCTCCTCAACAAAATGGTGTAGCAGAAAGGAGAAATAGAACTCTTGTTGAGTTTGCAAGGTCCATGATGAAGGAGAAAAATTGCCCAAATTATTTGTGGGCTGAGGCTGTAAATACAGCTACTTATTTGGTCAATAGGTTACCATGTAAAGCTTTGTAGGGAATTGTTGAGAGCAGTATGGGCACCCAAGGACTGACTAGACAAGGAAGCCAGGGAACCCAAGGATTGACTAGACAAGGAAGCCAACGGAGAGAGTCAGAACAAGGTGAAGGAGTAAGTAGACAAAGCAGTCGACGCAAATCTGGCAGATAGGCCCTTCAATTTTTCCAATCTACATCTTTTAACAGTGATTCTTATCACTAACAATCATTGTAAATACCATTTCATATTTTTGTAGCTCCATTTTGTGCAAGCCAAGGAGTCCTTGAGCTTGAGGAGCCTTAGAAGTACCTACATATCAATTTTCGTATTTTTTAGACTCCGTTTGAGCCCTCAAATTGGCCCTGGAACCTAATTTTTAACTAGGCCGGACACTAGGTCTGGACAGGGCCAAAAGCTAGTCAAAAACTATAAAAAGAGCTAGAGAGCTCATTTTTGAGGTTAGATTGTAATTGAAACGAACTTGTAAGAGCATTTTGAAAGTAATCTAAAAGCTCCATTGATTCTCTCTCTTTGTCTTGCCGTGTGTGCGCGTGTGTGTGTATGTGTGTGCATGCTTGTGTGCTTCTCACTCACGCACTTGGGCCGCCACTTGCTCGAGGTCTTCATACCATCCTCACGTCTTCCCGGATTGACATTAAAGGAGGTGCTACTCATCACTGAGCTACACCAAATTTTGGCGCCGTTGCCGGGGATCGAGCTTTGAGGACGAGCGTGTGATGGTAAGACGTAGAGTTGACGCGTTGGAGTTGTAGGTATTTTCTTCACTCTCATAGATTGTCTTTTACTTTCTTCACCATCTTCATCACCATCATCATCATCACCATCTCCCACGTCCATCTCCATCATCGCGAAAATTTCAGTTTTTGACTATATCCCCACCTCCACCTCATTTCCCTCATTTCACTTGTGAGAGAGAGCGAGAGAGCGAAATTGCATGTGCTGTTTTTGCATGTTTCGTGAGCTATCTTGCAGGTACAGGTCACATCACCATCTCCAGCCTTCCGCGTAGGTACGGAACTCGACGAAACTGTCTCGCAGTCGCCGCCTTCTGTCCATCGCGATTGACAGAAATTTTCACTTGTTGGTAAATCTGAGTGCACCACAGTGGACTAGAGACCCTGCACACCACATTCCCACTAAAATTTTTGAAAAACTTGCAAAATTTCAGTCCATCGCGATTGACAGCCCTGTCCATCGCGATTGACAGCTCTGTCCATCGCGATTGACTGCCTGTCCATCGCGATTGACTCAACCCCTTGTCCATCGCGATTGACTGAAGTCTCTGTCCATCGCGATCGACTGCCTGTCCATCGCGATTGACTGAACCCCCTGTCCATCGCGATTGACTGAAGTCTCTGTCCATCGCGACCGACTGTCTGTCCATCGCGATTGATTGAATTGGGTGTCCATCGCGATTGACTGAACTCTCTGTCCATCGCGATTGACTGAACTCTCTGTCCATCGCGATTGACTGCCTGTCCATCGCGATTGACTCAACCCCCTGTCCATCGCGATTGACTGAAGTCTCTGTCCATCGCGATTGACTGAACTCTCTGTCCATCGCGATTGACTTAACCCCCTGTCCATCGCGATTGACTGAAGTCTCTGTCCATCGCGATTGACTGAGTGTCCATCGCGATTGACAGCCCTATCCATCGCGATTGACAGCCCTATCCATCGCGATTGACAGCCAATTTTAGCCAAATTTTTTAGGGTTTGTTAATTGAAAAGTTGGGCTAATTTTGGGCACAAATATTATGCTCTTGAGCACATGGGGAAGCCTTAGGAAAACAACTTGGGGAAAACCTGTTGCATAGTGATCCTATTTGAACCCTGTCGTAACCCTAGAACCCTGAACGGTCACAACTTTTTCATACGAGATCCATTTTTTGAGCTCTAGGGCTTGTTGGAAAGCTCGTAGCATATACTACATTGATTTTCAGATAGGGTATTTTGAAGTTGACCATATCCTGGGGGATCAAAGTCAGGGGTCCTTAGGATTGTTTTCTTGAAAATCACTATGCAAGTTTGTGTTTGCGCTACATGAATGAAAATCATTGGTTCTGTCTTTGGAATGTAAATTTCAAAGCTAACTTTGAAACTCTTACAGAGCATCGAGAGGCGTTCTAAGCAAGTGTAAGTGCGAGCTTGGGAACACATTTCCTGGGCACTCAAGGGCAACCGAGCAGGAAACAAAAGGTTGGACACTTTTAACCCCCTCTGTCAATTCATAGCTTAGGCTAAGAACGACGAGAGGTAGGAGTAAGTCAGAGCGACGATAGGCAGTCATCAAGTTGAAGACTACCTAAAAACTCAAGTTCAAGATAAAAATCTAATCTCTGTACGGTCGGTAACATAAAGGAAAGAACCTAACGTGGAACGATCAACCTAAAAGTACGAAGAACACTCAAGTATTCCGACGACGTGATATCAGACAAGAACTCAAACGTGATAAAATAACTAAAAAGAATCAAGTGACTGGTACCAATTAATCGGCAACGAGGTTGTACTCTGGAAAAAAATTGGGCTAATCAGTTAGGCATATGAACCTTAGATCAGGACGACATTTAGCAAGGGAAAGACAAAGCCTTAGGTCTGCAGAGGCTAGTGTCAATCACACTGCAAGGTCTTGGGCCCAGCAGTTGAGCCACCACTCATACTACCCTAGCTCTGAGACCAGTGAGTCAGAGATGTCTCAAGGCTTGGACAGACCTACGGGAAGTTCAGGAGTGCCTTACCTGTACAGGGTAGAAGGCCCTTACAAAACGCAGCTGGAGTACCTTAGGACCAACTGATTAGGTGCTAGCATCTATGAGGACGGCTTAGGAAGATCTGTGGTCCAGATTAAAAACCCTGATCAATCCATTGGACTAGAGCACCCTGCTGTCAAGTTTGAAAATGGTGCATACCTGGACAAAGAAGGAACTATATATGTAGTCACTAGTCACCCTGATAGGACAGATGACTTTGGGAATGTAATCTCAGAAGCGGACTTAGGTGACCTGGAACAAGGGAACATGGGTGCGGAACCTAGAACCCCTCGAGGTAAATCAGTTCTCACTAGGATTATCACGCCTGAATGGGTTCCCCAAGACAACAAGAGCATAGAGTTGCTCCTCAATCGAGAAACTGATGAAGCCTTTTGGAGGTATAAGTCTAATCAGCCGACAGACATAGGAAATATCATGATCTATGAGTTTAAGGATCCGGATAGCCCAGGTAGAGTGACCTATTTAGATCATGCTTCAGAACGGATCTTTGTGGTGATAGAAAATGATAGGCATGCTTACACTTGGAAGGGTGAATTTATTTTCCCCCAACCAAGATCAAATGTATCCTATGGTCACCCTGGGGCTGGAACTTCCCAAGCTCATGGTACGCAAAGAGACAGAAGTAGAGATAGACCAGAAGTAAGTTTTGCCAACCCAGTGGGCAGAGAAAGAACGAGAATAGAGACGAATAGGGTAGAACCTGAGATGCATAGAGCCCACAGGAACCAAAGAAATGTAGATGGATTCCCTCTGCCGAGGCCTAGAGAGCACGCAAGAACTTTGAGACCCACCTAGCTAGTTAAGTCCATGAAGAATTACTTTGACGGCACAGGAGATCCCTATGATCATGTGGCGGAATTCAAGCAAGTCTTGAGAGCTGAACAGGTTGAGGATCTGTTCACGCAGTACAATGCCTTCGGTCTAACCCTTAGGAACACAGCACTTACATGGTTTCAACCATTGGATGAGCGTCAGTTCAGGAGCATAGACCAACTCTTAGAGGCTTTCATTGTAGAGTTCTCTAAGAGTGGCATAAGACACAATACCTCATCATTGATTCACAGCTTCAAGCAAACCCCTCAAGAGACCGTGAGACTTGCAGGAAGAAGATTTAGACAATACCTGGAAAGGTGCCCTATTTCGGAGCTACCCACATCTGCTAAACAAGTAGCCTTATTCCTTGATGGATTGCTGAGTACGAAATTGAGATCCTATGTGTATCTGAAGGACCCTAGGACTATAGAAGAGTGTGTACGCATGTGCATTGACATTGAAGATAACCTAGGGGAGGAACTAGAGCTTTCCAAAATCTACAAAGATTCAGATAGTGCTTCTAGTCACTCTTCCACGCAATCCACATCAATTGAGGAACTCGCAGAGAAAGTGGCACAAAAACTAGGCGTCTCTAGCAAACAAATTCCTAGGTTTGCCCCTGTGAAAAGATGCTATACTTGTGGTGGCGACCACATGGCGAATGTCTGCCCTATTATGGCTCAACCCCAAGTAAACCCTAGTAGCCAGTACTGCACCATAGAACGGAGATACACCAATCACACCGCACAAGATTGCCCATACAACAAGCAGGCAGTTAGGCAACCCTATCCGCAGCCCTACCAACAAGGCCGATACCAGAACCAAAATCCACCACCACAATATGCTAGACCCCAACAAACCTACCAACCACAATATCAGACCCAACAGAGACCCCAACCGGTGCTAGCTCAACAGTCTCCAAACCCCGCTAATGTGATTCCAGTAAAGTATGCTGTGGCAGAAGAAAACCTGAATAGGGCCATAGTACCAGTAACCCCATTGATCTCAGAAAGTGACCCGAGTGACCATAGCTTTGATTCTACACATGTCGATAGTCCCCAAGCTTACTACATGCAGTCTCCGGAACATGGTGAGTCATACTATAGTGAAGAACCAAGTGAACCTAGTTGGGAATCGGATTACACGAACGTCATGTATGCAAACCCCAACCCTAGGCCTCAACCTAGGCAGGTACGACCACCCTTTCCTAGAGGACCATGCTACCGATGTCAGGGGGATCACTTCATTCGTGATTGTCCCTTACCTGCACCTACACAAAATCAGTCCGTGACGATCCAAGGCTTTTGCCAAGATTGTGGAAAAGAGCATCTCTTACGAGATTGCCCAAAGAACCCCAATAACATGCCAAAAATCACTCCTATCAATGTGATTGGGTTGGTTGTGGATGCCTCAGGAAGTGTCACTTCCACTGCACCAATGCAGGTGGTTACTAGAGCTCAGGCATTGCAGCAAAACCAAGAGGCAAGCCAGGAAAAGGGCCCAGAGGCTAGTGAAACCGAGAGCGTGACAAAGAAAAGGACTAGAGCGTGGAAAGATAGTCGAGAAAGAATGAAAAGACAATGGGCAAAAAAGATAAACGAACTTGAAGAAAGCATAAGAGAAACCAAAGTGAGGATAACTGAACTCACAGCTCCAACTCCCTCTCACATTACCCCGCCTCCACCACTCCCACCTCCATCCAACCCACCACCTTCCCCACCGCCTCATCAAATCCCACCACCCCCTAGAGTAGGATCAGTCCTAGCTGATCCCACTCCCGAAGACCTTAATATGATGCTGAAAGCTTATCAGGCCAGAATCCAAGAAGGGCCAAACGTAACTGATCATGAAAAATGCTACCCTAGAGCCGAGCTAGAGCTTGAATGAACTAAGATTTGTGCCAAAATGGTGGAATTGGCTCAGACCATGTTTGAGGCCAGCCGCCTATTTAACATTTCTAGTTCAGCTAAGACGCAGTTACACTTTGATGGACTGCTGGAAAGAATAGAGAAGCTGATTGCACAATCAGAGAAGGAAACTGCCCCTCAAAGAAAGGATAGGGCAAGAGAACGGATAAGCCAGCCTCTTCAGGAAGCCCACGCGCCTCCTCAAGAAGCCTATCTTCCTCCCCAAAAGGCAGATGGGCCTCCCCCGAAAGCTTATGTACCTCCACAGGTGACCCACATTCCTTCTCAGGGAGCGTATGAGCCTGCTCGGAAGAGTAATAGAATAAGTAATCCTCTCCAAGAAGCTTGTGCTCCAGCCATCTATGGGAACGAGGAGACAGCCAACGATAGAATGAGCCCTCCTTCCCAGGTTGCTTACGTGCCTAATTCTACGGAGCCAGACACTTCTTCTTCTATGAATCGATTTGCACCAGACTTCCTACGAGAGATTCAAGAAGATAAATGGGATAACGAAAGTGAGGTCGCCCCTCCATTTGAACTTGTGGACGATGCACACGACCAATTCCCACAAGACATCCCATCCATTTACGGGGAACATGAGAGTACTCAGTCTCATGAGAGATTGGACTTTGAGTCTAATTCCATACAGGAGCTACCCCACTTCACAGGCCCATGGGAAGCAAAGTCCACATGTATGAGAGCACCCACAGTCATGGTAAGGAACGATGACTCAGTCATATCAAGGAACACGGAGGTAGTAAAGAACACCAAGGTGCAGCGCGATCCCACTTTGGAAGAACTGCCCAAGGATAGACCAAAAGCGCAGAAATATGTAGCTAGTCAAGTAACTGAAATTGCAAAACCACGTTCCAGGGTAGGATCCCATAGGACAGTGCCAGAAATTCCCTTGGATAAGATAGGAGATATGTGTGAAGGTGAAGAAGGGAACACCTATCTTCCCATTACCTACCAGGACTACACCACTAAGGCAATTTTGGACTCAGGTGCAGGAGTTGCAATTGCCACTACTTCCCTATGGAAGCGTTGGGGCAAGCCAGCACTCAGGCCAACAAGAATGAAATTGCAGATGGCCGATGGTCATATTGAAAGACCCTTAGGATTGCTAGAAGGAATAACTCTCACCACTTGTGGTGTTGAGTTTGAGCATAGCTTTGCTATATGTGACTTCAGCAAAAATCATGCTTATGAGATGATTTTAGGAAGACCATTTATGCGACAGTTGCAAGTGGTACAGGATTGGGGAACCAACTCCTTGTATTTGCAACACTTGGGCGTTACAACCAAAGTCAATCTCAAGGATTTTTCTCACAGAGATGTCCCTCCTATCCAATGGAATCCCATCCATAGAGCCAAAGATGACACAGAATCGGTGCATTCCATAGGGTCTGGATCCTCATGGATGCATGAAGACACCCACTTATGGATGTGCAAGGTAGCAGTAGAAGAAGAGAAGAGAGAGAAAGCCAGAGAGGTAGGTGCCAAAGAAACCCATAGATCAATCCAAGACCCAGCCTATGCACCTGTAGTTTTTCCAGACGAAGAATTTGAACCTCACGGTTGGGCAGAAATCTTAGCAACAATGGACGTAGCCATCAACGAAGAACAATGGACACCTCACTGTGATGAGGATGGCTATGATATTTCAGTCTTCTCCATAGAGCCAATCATGGGAGAGGCAGTTCTAGAAGAATGCGAACCTAGCCCTGATGCATTTGAGGATGGAAGTGACTCCGATCTAGAGTCAATCATTATGGACCCACCATTTGCATCAGATGAAGAATATTTCCATGAAGTAGAATTTCAACCCCAGAGGCATGGAGAGGTTACAAATGATGTAAGATTAGCAACACATATGACCCCGAAGGAAGAAGGAAAGAAACGAAAGAAGAAAGAAGTCTCACCAGAGGAGGAAGAATCTTTGTTCGAGGTCCCAGAAAATTTTAAGAAGTATGAGATAGATGACAGGAGAGTCATGATAAGAATGCCTAAACGAGAAGCACAATCAGGAGAGGCCTATGATAACAAAGAAACCACCAAGAAAATAGTAGTGGCCATAGAAGAAGGAGAGGAGAGATGCACGTATATAGGCCATGACCTGACAGAAGAAGAAGAGCATGAATTGATTGCCTTGCTAAGAGAATACAGAGATGTATTCGCTTGGAGTTACAAGGATTTGAAAGGGGTTGACCCGGACATATGCTCACACACTATTCCCATGACCTCAGATGCTAAACCCTCTAAGCAAAAGCCTTATACATATAACGATAATTACGCCGCTAAGATCAAAGAAGAGATAGATAGACTGGTTGAAGCTGGATTTATCTATGAAATTGAGCACACTGAATGGGTATCCCCCATCGTAGTGGTGCCCAAGAAGAATGGCAAACTGCGTGTGTGCATTAACTTGAAAAAGGTTAATGCAGCCACAATTCGAGATAACTATCCGCTTCCCATCACAGAACATCTCTTAGAAAGAGTGGCAGGCAAAGAAGTGTACAGCTTCCTTGATGGATTTTCGGGCTACAATCAAGTAGCCATAGCTCCAGAGGATCAGCATAAGACAGCCTTTGCCACAGAATGGGGCATTTTTGCTTTTAGAGTAATGCCATTTGGGCTTACCAATGCACCAGCTACCTTCCAGAGGCTGATGTGCCATGTGTTTAAGGAGTTCCTGAGGAAGAGTTTAGAAGTCTATGTTGATGATCTTTGTGCTCATTCCAACATTAGGCAAACCCATATTCCTGAACTCAGACAAATCTTTGACAAATGTAGAGAATACCAAGTCTGCCTGAACCTAGAAAAGTGCGTTTTTATGGTCAGGCAAGGCAAGATTCTAGGACACATAGTGTCAAAGAATGGCATATCTACCGACGAAGAAAAAGTGAGAGCCATAGCAGAGCTACCTAGGCCAAAGAATGTCAAGGAAGTACAAGCTTTCATGGGGCATTGTGGTTATTATCGACGATTTATACACATGTATGCTGTCATTGCAAAGCCCATGTACGGACTTCTGACAAACTTTGAGTGGACTGATGAATGCGAGAATTCCTTCCAGGAGCTTAAACGAAGATTGTGTTCAGCACCAATCTTGACCACACCAGATTGGAATAAACCATTCCATGTTCACGTTGATGCATCCAATTATGCTATTGGATGTGTGCTTGCACAACCTACTGGTGAAGGTAATATGGATCTTCCAATTGCCTATGCCAGTAGACAATTGAATGCGGCTGAACGGAATTACACCACTACGGAGCGAGAAGGATTAGGCATGGTATATGCAGTTAAGAAATTTAGACACTATTTGCTTGCAAATAAGTTTAAATTTTTTACTGATCATCAGGCATTGTTATATCTCGTAAACAAGCCATGCAATACAGGAAGATTAGTAAGATGGTTTCTCTTGCTAATGGAATATGATTTTGAAGTTGTGGTAAGGAAAGGTAGGACTCATTTGAGAGCTGATCATCTCTCTAGGCTCACATCGGGAGAAGCCCCCCAAGGAGTGTCAGATGACCTTCCTGATGCTTACTTGTTTAATTTGGAAGTTGTACCGCAGTGGGCTAAGCCATTGGTACCAGTATTGACATACGGGCCTAATCATCCAGTCGTAAACACACGGAATAGAGAGGTTGTAAAAGCCCAGAAGTACCACATCATGGCAGGAAGCATGTACAAGCACACAGATCAAGGGATCTTGGCTTGTTGCGTAGAAGAGGATGAGTACGCTAAATGGTTGCAATTAGCACATGTAGGTGCGTTAGAGCAACACCATTCAAAGCAACGAACGTTGCAGACTCTAAAGAGATTCGGAGTGCATTGGCCAACTATGGAAGCGGATGTCCAAAAGTTGTGCAAGGAATGCCCAATCTGTTGCACTAAACCACCTGTGGAACATGCCACTCTCTATCAAGTATCCATTGTGCCAGATTGGAGTGAACCTCTAGTATCATTCTTGCGGACAAACACATTCCCCCCAGACATGACTCTAGCTAGGAAAAGGAGTTTAGAACAAGAAGCCCTGGATTATTCACTCATAGGTGATAATCTATATAAGCGCGGTAAAGATGGTTACCTGAGGTTATGTGTCCATGAAAGTGAATATCTCAAGATCTTGGAAACAGCTCACCAAGGTGTAGCAGGAGGACACTTTGGACCGGATCGGGTGATCAAGGCGATACTATTTGCGGGCTTCTGGTGGCCTACCCTTCACATGGATGCACATACCTATGTGAAACGGTGTGATGTTTGTCAAAGGACTCAGTATCCTATACGCAAAGATGAGATGCCACTGAAACCTATGATGGGTGGACGTGCATTCTCTAAGTGGGGAATAGACTTCGTAGGTCCTATTAATCCCCCAGCTAAAGGTTCGCATGCGGAATACATCATTGTTGCAACAGACTATCTCACCAAGTGGGTAGAGGTAAAGGCTACGACAAAGAACGATGCTCAAACAACTGCCAAATTCTTGTTTGAGAATGTATTCACGAGATACGGACTACCTATAGAGCTTGTAAGTGATAGAGGCACTCATTTCTTGAACGAAGTGATTGAAAATCTACTCCAAGAATTCTTGGTAATACACAAGAAGTCTGCCCCTTATCACCCTCAAGCTAATGGACAAGCTGAGAGCACTAATAAGATTTTATGCAATGTACTGACGAAACTAGTGAACACTAAACGCTCTGATTGGGACAAACAGCTACACCATGCTGTTTGGGCATACCGAGTTGCCTACAAAATGGTACTCCAAGCCACCCCCTTTCAGATGGTATTCGGCCAAAACGCTGTGTTACCCTTGGACTTCTTGATCCCTACATTGAGAGTAGCACAAGAGCATGAATGGACAGGTCATGAGCTTTCCTCTAGGATCTTTGACCTTGAACGATTAGGAGAAACAAGACTGAGAGCCGCTGCTGGAATATATGCAGCTAAAAAGAGGCAGAAGGCATACTTCGATGCCCATGTGAAGGATAAAGGATTGAAAGCCGGAGATCTAGTCCTAGTCTATACACTGAAACAACACGCGAGGAAGCTAGAAAAGAGAGGCTACGGACCTATGATTATCAATAGGATCTCCACGAGTGGAGCAGTACAATTAGCCACATTAGAGGGCGATGTTCTCCCTAACTATATTAGCGGATGCAGAGTCAAGTTGTATCAGGAACCCCTCACGGAGGAAATGCTCAGCCGACTCAACACTGCTAAGAAACGCAAAGAGGAAGAGAGGCGAATTAGAGAAGAAGCTCAAGCAGAAGCTTTAGAACGCATCAGACGGATGAAATTACGAAGGCAAGGTAGAGAGCCGCCTAGGACAAATGACTATGCAGATCAAGGATATCATATGGCAATGTGTGAAGTCGCAGGAACCAGCTCACCTAGGATAACTGATCGACGTCCTTTCGTAACCCTAGATATAGGACAAGGAAAAAGTGCAAGGACTGTAAGAGCCTTGATTGACTCAGGTGCAGCCACTAGTGCTGTTAGAGTGTCTTACTGTCAAGAGTTACAGTTAACTGTCAATCCTGTGGAAGCATATCTCATAGGATTGGGAGGCGTGGAAACCCCTTGTATGGGCGAGGTGGAACTTCCCCTCTACATTCATGATGAAGCAATGACAGTTAAAGTACTAGTGTGTCAAGATGAGGATCTCACTGAACCTCTTGTCTTGGGTCAAGACTGGACCTATGACCAAGCAGTCAACTTAAACCTAAGAAGTGGACTTCTTCAGGTATGGGTCAATCATAGTCGAATTACAGTAGAGTTGGATAATGGAGCACTCAAGAAACTAGAAAAGGCACAGACTCCTGGTCCCTCCAGGGGTGCACATGAAGTTGACCATGCTGTTCTTGTCCAAAACTATGTGTTGCAGAGGAATGATATTCGCAAAAAAGGAGTCAGGGATGCAAAGGAATTCCCTTCTTTTCCAAAGGCCAGAAGGAGGCAACAACCAACGGTGGAGCAAAGGCAGAAGAAGCAGAGTACTACCTATGCCGGACATCAAAAGAACCTGCGTAGCAGAATGTCTCAACAAGTGAACCAAGTGTGGGTGCGAAAAGGCGAACACCCGGTTGCACCCACGCCAACAGCACGGGCGAAGCCTCTTATTAATAACCATCAACACGTCACTAATAAGAGGTCTTCCGGAAATTCTTCTGCTAACGTGAAATCTATTTGGGTGCCCAAAAAGTCGATGAAGGCTAGCCCACAATCAAGACAAATTTGGATGCCTAAGGCTTGTTTGCGGGCTCAAATAGCTACACCAAGAACACACCCTACACAGCATGATCCATTCACTCACACAGCCTACATCCACTCATTTTCAACACCAAGGCACATGAACACGAACAGAATCAGTTGTAAATGGGCCCCTAAAAGGCCTCAGGTTAAAGCTGACACACCTATAAAGCTCTCAAGAATCTCTACGGAACCACGAGTAAAACCCATCCACTGCATTTGGCAGCCCAAGACTTGTAACAAACCCCCTGACCCTATTGTAAATCCATGACCACCTACTAACCGCATCACTCTTAATTCACATCATTTCGCTTAGCTCTTAGGTCTACCTAACTCCTAACTGCACACACCAGCACCGAGCACTTATTAACTCCTAACCACTCCAGAACTTTAAGTTAATATTGTAACAAGGGACACCATGTCATTTTTGTGTCCATTGCAATGTTAATGTTTATTCATATATTCTCACAGAATCAGCTGCGACATTTTCAACATGGCGGAGGCAGCAGGAACTAGCTCTCACACAGAAACAAACCCGCAAGTGGTGGACTTGGACAGTTTACCCGTTTTGCCTGAGACAGTTGAAAGACCAGAAGAGTTGCAGGCCGTCAAAATCATACCTATTGCGGACCCTCCGCGTGGCCACACCATGCCCGTGGGAAAGACTTCACATTGGTTTACCGAGGTAGCAGGACCCTTGGGGGAAGGAACGTATCTATGGGAATCAGAGTTGGACTACAATGGAAAGCAAGGCAGATACCATTTCTTTACAAGAGAATTTGAGAAGTTACAAAATGCGGAAAGTCTACGTCCGATATGGGAAAAAGCCGGATTGAGTGCCTATTTCAGTGCCCGACTCCCAAAACCTGACTTCATGCGATGCTACTATCTCATCAACACCTTGACTCCAAATCCGAACCCAAAAGGTGCAAGCTCATTTGTGATTCCATCTCTGACAAAGGGGAATGAGCTCAAGAGGTTTAGGCTATCAAACAATTTGGTGAGAGAAGCTCTGGATATGCGCGGCATGCATATTCCTACAGAGAAGGAAACCCTAGTACCGGACTACATGAAGAATCGAAGTCTCACCAAACTCAAGGACATGGTATCCATGACACCTAATATTGCAATACACCTTCGCATGTGCATGCAACACTTTGCTTTCCCGGTGCAGGATAGATTCACCATGCCGCACAAAAAGATTTGGTTTAGCCTGTATCTGGCAGAGACACAGAGCCTCACCATCAACCTACCCCACTGGATAATTGATCAGATACACTTAGCTCACAAACGCTGGCCGCGGAAACAGGTTTTATATGGTTGCTGCGCTCTGACAAGAATCATTTATAGGTGTTTGGCTTATGACATTCCAATCCAACGAGCCCTGATGTGGAATCGGGTAGAGCAGTTTCGAGGCAGGACATCCACTGGACCCCCTTCTAAGAAGATGAGAGGCACGGTCCAAGTCCCATGTGCTCAACCACGTGGAGCCACCCTAACACCAGAAGTCACCCCGCCACCCCGAAGAGTCCGACCATTCACACTCCGACTTCCAAGACGCAGCACGGATGGTTCCACCTTGATATTCCCTCCCATCCCAACGGATCTCGAATTTCCTAGTGGTGCACCTTTAGAAGAACTCACTAATGAAGACTTCGAACAACTATTACAAGATGTAGAGCTGGAGGCAGAAGAGGCACACCAAGCGGAGAATGTACAAATGCAGGCCACAACCTCCCAAGCACCTGTCACACCTGTTGAAGTGGAGGAAGAAGAGGACGGAGATGAAGAACAGGAGGATGATGAGGAGGAGTATGATCAAGAGCAACAAGAGGAGCAACAAGAAGTGCCAGAACTTGTAGGCGCACCTGCATATACAGCTCAACTACGAAGGCTATACGACACTATCAAAGCAGTACAAGAAAGGCATCAGCTCTCTCTGGTATCAGGTCAAGCTTTGATGCAAGAAATGCTATCAGATGAAGGAGTGGACCAACATTTCATTGACACCCTCAAATTAGTGTCAGACTCTTTAGGAGTTCCAGAGGCTGTCCACACCGCAGTCCGCCAGTCCGTAAGGTATGACAAACGCAGAGTGGACACGTTACCACGAGCAGGTAAGACTATCAGGATACCCGTCACAGAACCAGAAGTACCTATTGAGACCACAGCCACTCCCACAACCACCACTGACCTCTCCGCTGAAACCTTCGTTCAGACATCACCCATCTCACCCCAGCGTCCTCCATCACCACCTTCTCCACCCCCACCACCACCTCCCACCTCGGAAGAAACGACAGTCATCACCTCTACATTCACTTATAACCCATCATCATTCAAATCATTCTCATTTCGAGAACCCACCTCACAAGACACCCTCTTCTCCTTCGTCACCAATCCCTTGTACACTTCATCCTGTCTATCCTCTGAACCCATGACTGGCCATCCCATAATTACAAGTGTAGTTGGAAACCCAGCACCCACAGAAGGCACCCTGTGTTTCCCGACCTATCCCCCAATACGAGTACCTCCATTCCATGACCCTCACTTCCCAGCTGGCCCCTACACCTCTTTCAACCGGACCTCACCACCCCAATACCCGTCCTTTGTGGAGCAGTTCTTTCGCTCTCCAATGTTTCAAAGGCACCTTTCCCCGCTGTTCGCAACGACATCAATTTACACGAACACCACACTCACCTCACCTACCATACCCAACTACATGGTAGCCCCTATACACACCACTCTGTCTGACCCGATGGACATTTCACCCACCACAGCACCTCTCCCCACAATTCCACCCTCTCCCCCTCCACTACCCCCCACCTCACCACTCACATCATTGGCACACACAGCATTCACTACCCCCCTACCCAATCCCTCCTCCCCTGCATTTCAAACTTTTCCCCTTGCATCTCATAATGTAAATAGCACGTTCAACACATTACTTCAGTGTGCACATCAGCTACAACAAGACTACCATCAATTGGAAGAACGCACTGCTGCCCTCCAGGCAGAATCTCAACGTCTGCAAGCTAGAGTCACCACTCTTGAAGCTGACTACCAGACGCTCCTAACCGAGCATACCACACTACAACAGGCTCACTCCGAATTGGAAGCAAAGACATCAACTGTAGATGACCAAGCAGTCAAGGAACTAGAAATAGTTCTTCAAGCGCAAATGATATCTAACGCCACACTCAGACGCAACATTGGGCTATTAAGGAAGCATATGGCCGCAACACTAGAAGAGAACAAACGACTTCAACAACAAAATCAAGACAACTTTGAAGCGGCTATGGAAGAAACCGTAGGAGCAACCATTAGCCCTACCAGATATAGAGCAGTTCCATCAGAAGACATCCGCATTTTACTTGAGGAGCATGCAAATTTCCTGGAGTCATATGAAAAACTAGAGACTGAATGTGCCGATCTAAAGAAACAGTTAGCCAGTGTACCCACTGCTCAACAGGAGCCGGTAATCTTGCAACAATCTACAGAAGAAATGGAGACCCTTCGGAAACAGGTGGCCGAACTCCAAGCACGCCTCCTACCATATGAACGACCACCCTCGCCCATTGAAGAACCAGCACCTGAAACAGTAGTGGAAATCCCCGTCGAGGACAGCTACGAAGAGCCCTACGAGCCTATGCCGACGCCGGGTGGTCGAACTACAGAAGAAGGACAAGACACATTAGAAATTCAAGTTCCAGATTGGGTCAGAAGGGTCGAGAAAGTGGGTAAGACACATGATGATCGTGTGGCCGTGCAAATGCAATCTCTCACGAATCTGGAAGAAACGGTCCTTCGGTCTTCCTACTTTCAACAATTATCCCATCAACGGTTAATCACAACATCAGAATCGCAATACATGCCTTATTTTGTCTTACTACATGATTATAATGCAGAAGTCAAAAGACATACGGGGAAGGAGCCCACATTCGCTACTCAATTTGAGATAGGGGATTTACCGACCGATGCACGTGCTGGCTCGATTTTCCAACCTAATTGGCGTGCACGTTTACTCACCGATTACCCAGAGATGATGAGTACCTGGGCTACCATGCCACTCTATATCAAGTATAATCCATGCTATTGTCCAGTGGTACGTCGCAGATCCTGGCAAGCATTTGCAATCAAGGTACGCAACAATAAAGAGTGCTCGGCCTGGGTTAACTATCCGTATTTTGCTCCACCTCGAGGACCTCCAACCGTAGCCTACATGATATCAACAATTCGACACTGGTCTACACGTCTCAATAATGTACCCGACATCGCGGCGAAAATGTGTATGAAGATCTTTGAGCTCATGACCATTGTCTTCAAAACCTTTCGGAATGTCCAAGCTCCATACATCTCCGCCCCTGGATTCGCTCAAGGCAACAAGGATTTAGTCTACGACATGAGCCAAACCCCCTCGGTCACTGTCATCTTTGCTTGGCATGCACGAATCAAGTACTTGCCCGCATGCTTCAAGCAAACATTTGAGGAAATGTTCTCTACGGGCTTCTGGGAATACAATTCCGAAATTTTCATTCCCAGACCCACACACTTGCTACATCTATTCGCAGTAGAACAAGCGATCCATGCAGATCAATTACGTCTGCCACATCCGGACATTCCAGGACCAATCGATTGGGATCGTATGATGACAGATTTGGCCAGAGGACTACGCTTACAAGAACATCAGCTTGCCACTCAGGTTGTGGAATATTACATCCAACACTCCCAGCAACAAGGGTCTGTCAGGGACGACAGACGCGAGAGAGGGGGGGGTGTTGAGAGCAGTATGGGCACCCAAGGACTGACTAGACAAGGAAGCCAGGGAACCCAAGGATTGACTAGACAAGGAAGCCAACGGAGAGAGTCAGAACAAGGTGAAGGAGTAAGTAGACAAAGCAGTCGACGCAAATCTGGCAGATAGGCCCTTCAATTTTTCCAATCTACATCTTTTAACAGTGATTCTTATCACTAACAATCATTGTAAATACCATTTCATATTTTTGTAGCTCCATTTTGTGCAAGCCAAGGAGTCCTTGAGCTTGAGGAGCCTTAGAAGTACCTACATATCAATTTTCGTATTTTTTAGACTCCGTTTGAGCCCTCAAATTGGCCCTGGAACCTAATTTTTAACTAGGCCGGACACTAGGTCTGGACAGGGCCAAAAGCTAGTCAAAAACTATAAAAAGAGCTAGAGAGCTCATTTTTGAGGTTAGATTGTAATTGAAACGAACTTGTAAGAGCATTTTGAAAGTAATCTAAAAGCTCCATTGATTCTCTCTCTTTGTCTTGCCGTGTGTGCGCGTGTGTGTGTATGTGTGTGCATGCTTGTGTGCTTCTCACTCACGCACTTGGGCCGCCACTTGCTCGAGGTCTTCATACCATCCTCACGTCTTCCCGGATTGACATTAAAGGAGGTGCTACTCATCACTGAGCTACAGGAATGACACCTTATGAGGCATGGTGGGGTAAGAGACCTACACTAGACCATTGCAAAGTATTTGGATGTTTGGCCTATGTATATGTGCCATCACAATTAAGGCACAAATTGGAACCTAAAGCTGAAAAATATGTGTTTATTGGTTATGATGATAAGCAGATGGGATACAGGTTGTGGAATCCATCCACAAAACATTTTCTTGTATCAAAAGATGTTACATTTGATGAGCAAGGTAGTTGGTATGCAGGTACTATCAATATTAATACAGATAATGAAGAGGTTGTGAGCCAAAGGAAAGGTAAGGCAAATGTTCAAATAATTGATGAAGAAGAGAATAATGAAGTGCAGGTTGAAGTGGAAGAAACACCTAGGTTTGATCCTGAATATGAAGAACCAGAAACCTCAAGAAGTGGAGAACTTAGGAGGTCTACAAGGAACAAATGGCAACCTACAAGGTATAGCTATGATACTTCATTTCTGGCTACCAAAGATTATGCTCACATGATTAAAACAGATGAAGACCCTTCTACATATGAAGAGGCAAAAGGTAAAGAAAATTGGGAGAAAGCTATGCAAGAAGAATATGATGCATTATTGGAGAATCAAACATGGGATTTGGTTCCAAAACCAAATAGCCAGAAGATCATTGGATATAAGTGGGTTTATAAGACAAAAAGATTTGCAGATGGAAGTGTGTCTAGGTACAAAGCTAGACTTGTTGTCAAAGGGTTTGCTCAGACATATGGTGTTGATTATGATGAGACTTATAGTCCTGTGGCAAAGATGACAACCATCAGGACACTTATAGCAATTGCTGCATGTAAAGGTTGGAAATTGTGTCAATTAGATGTGAAAAATGCTTTTTTGAATGGTTATATTTCAGATGATGTATTCATGGAGCAACCTCAAGGGTTCAGAGATAAAAGGTATCCAGATCATGTGTGCAAGCTCAAGAGAGCTTTGTATGGCTTGAAGCAGGCCCCAAGGGCATGGAATTATAGACTTGTAAAGTTCTTGAAAGAACTTGGATTTCAGGTGTCTAAAGCAGATAGTAGCTTGCTTGTCAAAGCAAGTGATCATGGGTTTATTTACATGTGCATATATGTTGATGATATAATCCTTACAGGTACAGATGAGGAAGGAATAAAAAGACTAAAGAAGCAAATGGAAAAGGAGTTCAAAATAAGTGACTTGGGAGACTTGTCATACTTCTTAGGCATGGAGATTACATATACTCAACATGGAGTATTTGTGACCCAAGAAAGGTATTTGAAGAACTTGTTAATCAAGTTTAAAATGGATGATTGCAGGGTAGCACCTACACCAATGGAGGTGAATCACAAATTGAGTAAATTTGGAGGTGAAGAATTCAAGGACATGAGACAATATCAGAGTTTGGTTGGTAGTCTTATCTATGCTACTTTAACTAGACCTGATTTATCATATGCAGTAGGGGTTTTGTCTCAATTCATGCATTGTCCTAGGAAAGAGCATTGGATTGCAGGTCAAAGAGTGTTGAGGTACATTAAGGGTACACTCAAAGAAGGTTTGTATTATGGGTTCACATCAGATACAAACATCAAGATCTATAGTGATGCAGATTGGGCAGGTAATCCAGATGATAGAAGATCAACCTATGGATACATGTGTTATGTGGGAGATAAGTTAATCTCTTGGTGCTCAAAGAAGCAACATACAGTTGCTTTGTCATCTACAGAAGCAGAGTACAAAGGCATGGTTGAAGCTGCAAAAGAAGTGATATGGCTCAAGACTCTAATGAAGAGTTTTGACACTATACAGAGCATACCTATCATTTATGGTGATAACATGAGTTCATTATATCTAGCTGCTAATCCTGTTTTTCATGCCAGGACTAAACACATTGAGATACAGTATCACTTTCTAAGAGAGAAGGTGATGGATAAGGAGATTGAAGTCATACATACTTCAACAAAAGATCAGATAGCTGATATGCTTACAAAGAGCTTGGATGGACCAAAGCTACAGAAGTTTAAAGACATGGCAGGTATAAAGAAGATAAGAGAAACCTCAATTGATGATTGAGGGGGAGCTGTTGGGGCAGACCAATCACCAATTGAAGATTTGAAGGACAAAGGATGGAGATGAGATCAAGTTTTGAAGCAAAGAAGATGGATATATTCACAGAGTGAAAGACATGTACACATATGTACATTAGTTAAGACATAGGTTACTTATACTTATGCTTTGATATAAGTCTGTACATAATTGCCTATAAATACTTTTGAAAAATGTCGGGGCAAAGAGAGAAGACAAGGAGAGACAATAGGAGATCATGAGAATAGTGTATTGAGAAGTAGAAAATGTCTTTAGACATGTGTGAAGTGAGTTAAAACTCTCCATCCTCACTCAGTTGTAAATTTCTGAGAAATAGAAGAAAAAATTGCGCCCGATGTTTCTGTGTTTTCTCCCTGTGTGATAGATCTTTTGTGAATTCCTTTTGGAGATATCTAAGTACATAGTTAATCAATCTATGACTAGAGTTTGAGATTCTAATTGTGATCAGGCTAAGAGAATTGTGTGTAGGAACATTTGCATGTGAGAAAGTACTCACTGGTTCCTGAAATAGGCGCAAATTTTGATCTTAATGATTTGATCATTTCTCACTCCACAGTTTAAAGTTTTGTGCAAGTAAGCACTTAATCTTTAAGTTGGAAGGTAATCTACTTGTGGCTAAAAGCATTTGCTTAAACGGGTTCTATACTGAGAGAATTAAAGTTAAGAAGTTAGGGGTGTCCAAATCGACTTCTCAGAAGTGCAGATTTAGACATAGCTGACTTGGTAAGTAGATTTCTCAAGATCTACTGAACCTTTTGAAGTAATTCGACTTGAAGAAGGTGCGCAATCTTTAGGCGACACCTTGTGCAAAGTTTCATCAAAAAATTTACACATTTACTCAGTGAATGAGCAAGATCTATGCAGCAGACTTTCTGAGGAAATTCCTTCTTCACAGTTTAGTCAAGAAATTGATATTTGGTCATTGATAGCTTAAATTGGTGACGGTTTTGACTTACTCTTGATATAGAGGTGTTCTAAATTCAAGAGTAGGTTGTTCTTTTGGAGATTAACACTCTCCATCAAATCAAAAGATTCTTGCTTGTTGTGTGGATGAATCAGAACATGCGAATTGGTTGCAATTAGCACATGTAGGTGCATGTAGAACAAATATTGATGAAGGCATCAGTGGCCAAGGCTTCAGTGGCCAAGGCTTCAGTGGCTAAAGCATCAGTGGCCAAGGATCAGTGGCCAAGGCTTCAGTGGCTAAAGCATCAGTGGCCAAGGATCAGTGGCCAAGGCTTCAGTGGCCAAGGCTTCAGTGGCCAAGGCATCAGTGGCCAAGGCTTCAGTGGCCAAGGCATAGTGGCCAAGGCACCACACGCCCAAAATCTAGAGTTGGGCACCAGGATGGAAGATTTGGGCGACTGTATGCCCAAGGTAGACCTCACAAGGCTGGGTCCGGACCCAGCCACTCATCATTACACGACATGGTTCGACACTGAGGCAGGGGCGGCTGGAGTGACGGCTGACTCTTGTCACCGCCTAATGCATTAACTTCCCACTACCCCGATGGAACAAACTCTCCTGTTGTAACCAGCTCCTCACCTCTCTCCTATAAAAGGAGAACCCGCAAGTGGAAAAGTGGGATATGCAAGACACGAATAGGCCATATGTTATAGCTGAGAGTGAGAGGGTGGACTTAGAGCTCCTGGTAGTGGAGTCCCGTCATGCTTCCTTGAAGCCATTGTGTAAGAATACCCTGAGATTGCGTTCTCATGCCCTTGCTTGGTATGATCAGCTGTAGTCGGATTAATAGTGGTACGAGATAACCATTTGTCTTCTCATTGTGTTGTATTTGACCTTCATTGTGTTGTATTTGACCTTCTAATTAGTATGGTGTTGTGCTCCATGCTCGTCGTTGCTTGATCCTTACCTCTAAGTGTGGTTCCTAGTGTTGGTTTGAAGGTTTCGTGATAAGTGTCTATTTTGGTAATGTGTTCATGTGCTTGCATATTCTCCAGAAGTAGTGCATTTTGCATTCCTTGCACCCACACACTTCATTTCACCACCTACAGGTGAAAATTTGGCACGCACGGTGGGACAGGGCTTCTGGGGATTTCTCGTTATTTGAGAAATCACTTAAGATTGAGTACCCAGAGCCACTTTTTCCCCTCCTCCCCCTTCCTACCCTCTTGGGCGACTGCCCTTTTCCCTCCTACTCCTCCCTACCTTCCGGGCGACTTCTCCTCATCCTTCTCAATTTTGGGTGACTACTCCTCATCCTTCTCACTTTTGGTGGGCGACTCTCCTCCTCTTTGGATTCTTGGGCGATCCCTCCTCCTCTGTTGGTTTCCTAGGCGACCGCCCTCTTCCTCCTCATCCTCCTTCTTGGCTTCTGGGCGACTATTCCTCCACCTCCTCTCCGGCTCCTGGCTTGGCGACCACTCTTCCTATCCTCCGTGTTGGCCCCTTGGGTGTCAACTTCTCCTCCTCCAACTTCCCACTGGAGTAACCTCTTTTGGGCAAAGACTCCTCCCGGGCGACCTCTCCCTTGGGGCGAACTCCTCTTGCAGAAGTAGTTCCAAAAATGGTCCATGACCCACACCAGAACTAGCAAGGAGAGGCAGCTAAACCCTAAGAAGACACCAATCAAGTGTTATCACAGAAGACGGCCAGATTTTTTCCAAACACCCATAAGAAGTCTCTCTGTTTCTGGCCTAGTCTCTAGAATCGAGGGGTTAGATTCAAACCTAGTCTCTAGAATAGAAGGGTTAGACGACAAAACTAAAACTCAAAAGACTCTACCTCAACGCACTCTTCTTAACAAGGCCATGGCAGAGGAGCTTTCCGCTCTTTTGTCAAGAATCAATATCAGATTTTCTTCATTTCACGGAGGTGCTAATGAAGATCCCGAAGATCATGTACGAAGATTTCTTTCAACTTGTAAGAGCAGAGGCTTACAACAACGAGAGGACGCATTCCTTGCTCTCTTTCCATTGACTCTTGAAGGACTGGCGGACAAATGGTTCAGCCAGTACGCGGAAAACCATTTCCAAACATGGGAAGCATTGAGGACCGAGTTTACAGATGCATTCCGACCAGGTAACTCTATAGAAAGAACCTTGGATGAACTTGAGAATCTAATCTTGCATATGGGAGAATCATTTTCAGAACTTATGACGCGGGCAAGGTCACTAGTAGCAAGATTGCCGGAACCACCAGGAGATTTCCTTGTCAAGAAGTGGGTGGAGAAGGCCTTGCCGAAGTCCACCCAGCAGAAGCTAAGAGAGCTGTTGAGACCCGACTCCACTTTGAGAGAATTCGAAGCAGCTGCCACAAGGATTGAGGCTGCACGAGTCCATTTTGGAGCACATCCGGGAAAAACCTTCCCCCAAGATGAAGACATGGTGACAGCCTTGAGGAAGGAACTAGAGACCTTAAAGCTGCAAAGGAATCGAGAAGAGGACAAGGGAACTTCAGAAGGTCTCGCTCAATTACGACAAGAGCTTGAAGAACTCAAGACACTAAGGGAGGTAAGAACTGGACTGTGGTGTTCTCTGTGTAGTACCCAAGGACACACACCACACGAATGTCCAAGGAAGCTAACATGCCAGTTCTGTGGCAAGGGTGGCCATGAGGCCAAGGATTGTTATTTTCTAAAGGGTCTTGGAACTCAGACTATGATGCCAGGGCAACCTCCGGTAGCTCAATGGGTAGGAGTGGCTCAATCCTCTCTATTGGGGCAGCCACCATTACCATCCACTACAACGCCTCCAGTAACAACTTTCTACACCAATCAAGGACCTCAACGGCAAGAAGGTAGACCTCGTCAGAATCGACCACCTAGGCCTATAATGTGCTACAGATGTGGGGAGTATGGACACTTCCAAAGTAAATGTTCGCTTCCTGAGGATGCTCCACCATGCAAAAATTGTCCTGAAACAAGGGATCATTACACGAAGGACTGCCCAAAGTCAATGCCTTCTACAAGCACGCCAGGTAACTCTTGCCCCCTGCATATGATCACAGTATCTAATGATAAGGGCAATGTAGGCTCCCCAAGCGCCCGAGTAGTCCAACTCGAGGAACTTTCCGGAGTCGTGACTAGGGCACAAAAACAGAAGGTAGCTTTGAAAGATGCTGCAAAAGAAGCAACAGATTCATCAAAAGACAAAGGGAAAAAGACCATGGAGCATGAACCTTCTCATGGAGCCAACCACCACCAAGACAAAGCAAAAATCTCACTGGGAAGAGATAAAGATACTAATGAGCAAGTTATTGACAAAGCATATGCAGTATCTAAGGAGGACCTAAGGCAATTCCAGTATGGATCTACTTCAAGGAACAGCCAAGAAGGCTTCCTCACGGCAGTTCAAGTCTTGCAGAGCACCTACCAACAGGTATCTCTATATAACTTGTTAGCAATGAGTCCTGGATTCAGAGGAGAAGTAATGGCTGCCATAAATGGGTTAGACCCTGGCACCATATTAAGTGGCGGGCAAGGCTTCACTTCCCTAACTTCTCAACAAACACCTGTACCATCAACTTATAGCTCAAAACCATCTAGGATGGCACCTCTCACTGATTACAAGAGTCCTAGACTAATTGTAAGTATCAAGGGAACTCCCTTGGTAGGAGTGATAGTTGATGGAGGATCTGGTATTAATCTGATGCCGGAGTACACCATGACATGGCTAAACCTGAGACCAACTAAAGATGCTCACTTTACAGTATCACTGGCAGACCAAAGCAAAGTAAGCCCATTAGGCATAGTGGAAAAGGTTGAAGTCATCATACATAACTTAAAATTTGTGTTGGACTTTGTGGTAATAACACTCCCTAAGGTGAAGGGAGGATTTCCTTTGCTGATAGGAAGACCATGGCTACGCCATAGTAAAGCGGTACATGACTGGGGAAGTGACACCTTATGGGTGGCCGGACCAGACAAGGTGATGAGACAACTCCACATGGAAGGAGGACCAGATGAAGCCCTAGGTACTTCTCAAGTTGTTCTACATCCAGAGGAGAATGCACAGGAAGAAAATAATAGCACTAGAGAAGAGGAACCACGAACCATACTAGAGGGAGCAGACATTTGGGCCACTTCTCCTCCACCATGGGTTTTGGAAGATCAAGAGGTGTCAGTTTCTTCTCTTCCCAACTGGGCGACTCCCTCTCCAACTCTTAATCAAACTTGGGCGACTCCACCTCCACCCCTAAATAACTGGGCGACTGAACCTTCAGTTTGGGCGCAGCCTCCACCCTCCTCCAGCTGGGCGACTCCACCTCATAGTCCAAGCTGGGTGTCTCAGCCTCCGAATAACTGGGTCGCCCCAGAAGCTTGGGCTCCATTCTCTGCTCAAAGATCCCCACATTGGGCACCTGAATGGGCAGCTTATCCGCCACCTTGGGCTACTCCTACAATTGGCTGGGCGGCTCAATGGGCATCCGGAACGTCTCACACAGAACCATGTGAGACGACACCACATGACATCAAGGAAGAAGTTGATGAAGGAGAAAATTTATCCAATGAAGAACTAGGGGACATCATGGATTGGATAGAAGAGACCAACAATGTTACCTGCTTCACGGTATCAATCATGAATAAAGAGGCAGATGAACCTATTATTGTGGAGTCTGTCTTGGGCGAGCCAGCCAAAGATTTTCGAAGAGGTAAAATTCCAAAAGGAGTTGAAGGGGAAGATAAGATTGAATCAAGCAAAACAGAAGAAAAACTAGTGGAAAGCATTTTTCCATTAGCAGAAGTTCCAGTAGGATGGACACAGGAAAAGTCCGAAGAAATCAGTATCAATGATAGTCCAGCATTCACAAAGCAGACGCTGTTCAAGGCTGAGGAAGAGGCACCTGTGGAGCCAGTTAAAGAAGTCAACTTGGGGGAAGACGGACATCCACAGAATCTTTTACTCGCAAGTTGGTTGTGGGAACACCCTCTTCTGCTCACAGAGGTAATAACATTCATGAAGAATTTTAAAGATATATTTGCATGGAGTTACAAGGATTTGACAGGAATACCAAAAGAACTCGGAATACACACTATTCCTCTAGTGGATGAAGCTCGGCCAATTAGAGGAAAGATGTATAGGCTAAATCCCAAATATGCAGAAGCAGTCAAAAAGGAAATCCAGAAAATGGAGGAAGCAGGAATCATAGTCCCACTAGAGCATTCCGAATGGTTGTCCTCTATGGTCATAGCACCTAAGAAGCAGCCTAATAAAATCAGAGTTTGCATGGATTTCCGAGCATTAAATAAGGTAACCATCCCTGACGGGTTCCCCACTCCCTTTTCTGAACAAGTGATTGAAGATGTGGCGGGACATATGCTATACAGTTTCATGGATGGTTTCAGTGGATACAATCAACTAGAAATCCATCCTAACGATTAGCCAAAAACAGCCTTTGTAACTCCTTGGGGAACCTATATCTACACCAAAATGGCTTTCGGTCTTAGAAATGCACCAGCCACTTTTAATAGGACAATGTATCTAATATTCAACAAGTTGCTCCTAAAATTCTTAAGAATTTTTATGGACGACTTTTCGACCTTCTCTGGAGCAGCCTGCACTACTGCAGTAGAAAATGTGCCAGAACATTTGAAGCAATTAGAACAAGTGTTCGAGCGTTGCAGAGAAACAGGTTTGAAACTTAACCCTAACAAATGTCATTTTTTGGTAACTCAAGGTACCCTGTTAGGACATGTGGTCTCTGCAAAAGGCATGACTCCAGATCCGGATAAGGTAATGTCAATTCTCAAGCTTCCGAGACCTATCAATGCTAAAGAGGTCCAAAGCTTTCTCGGGCACACAGGATATCACCGCAAGTTTATACGCATGTATGCTGCGGCAGCACGACCACTTTCACGACTTACAAGCAAAAGTTTTCCTTTCCAATGGTTTGAAGAAGAGGAGTCAGCATTTACTTATCTAAAACAAAGGTTGGCGTCTGCACCCATACTCATTTCACCAAATTGGTCAAAAACATTCCACGTGCATGTAGATGCAAGCTTGTATGCGGTAGGAGCGGTACTGACTCAACCAAGCGAGGTACACAAATTAGATCAACCCATTCACTATGCAAGTAGACTCCTCTCAAAAGCAGAAAAGAACTATAGCACCACAGAAAGGGAAGCATTGGCTATTGTATTTGCCCTCAAAAAATTCAGGCACTATCTTTTAGGCACTACATTCACCATAATTACGGACCATCAGGCTTTAAAATATTTGTTGAATAAGCCGCAAGTTGCAGGAAGAGTGTGGAGATGGTTGCTTCTCTTCCAAGAATTTGATTTTGAAATTATACTGAGAAGCGGTAGGCAGCATGTCATTGCAGACCATCTCTCTCGCATGAGGCATCCAGGACAAGCAACAAAGGGAGTAGAAGATGATTTCCCAGACAGCCAAATCTACAAGGTAAGTATGGCACCAACATGGTATGATGAATTAATTCTCCTTCTAGGGAAGGGCCAATTTCATACTGGGTCCACTCCATTGGAAAAGCGTAGACTCCTCCTAAAAAGTAAGAATTTCATGATGGCAAAGGATACCCTCTATAAGGTTGGCCCTGATGGGATGTACAGAAGGTGTCTTCAACCACATGAAACGGAAAGTGTTCTTCAATTGGCACATGAAGGAAAGTCTAGTGGTCATTTTCCGGGGCATATCACTGCACTCAGAATACTCCAAAGCGGCCTATGGTGGCCATATCTCTTTAGAGATGCCACTAAGTTTGCCAAGGCATGTGATGTTTGCCAACGATGTGCGCCCAAGCCAACACGACAAAGAAATCAGCCACTCAATATCTTTATGGCTTGGCAACCATTTGAGCACTGGGGACTAGACTTTGTCGGCCCTATTTTCCCAGTAGCACAAGATTCAGGTGCAAAGTATCTTTTAGTGGAAACCGATTATGCTACTAAGTGGGCTGAGGTTATAGCAAGTAAAGACTGTACTGCAGAAACGGTAGCTCACTTCTTGTATAATTATATCTTTTGCAGATATGGGTGTCCAATAGAGGTTACAACAGATCAAGGGTCCCATTTCGTCAATAGGGTGTTGACTTTGATTTTTAACAGGTATCAAATTTTCCATAAGAAGTCCTGTGCTTATTACCCAAGGGCAAATGGGCAAGCAGAGAGCACAAACAAGGTCCTTATGCTCCTACTAAGGAAAACATGTTTACAATTTCCTAATACTTGGGGACAGGCATATCTGATGGAGAGTGTTAATCTCCAAAAGAACAAATTGACCTTGAATTTAGATCACCTCTATATCAAGATCAACTTTAGACTCCACCTAATTTAGAGAATCTTCACCAAATTATCAAGAAATTGATTATTCTGAAAAATTCAGTTTCTTCAGAAAAGTCTGCTGCAGATTAGTTACTCATTGACTAATCAATCCTGTAAAGTTTTTGATAAAACTTTGCACAACACTTCGCCTTAAGGTTGCGCAACTTTGCCAAGTTAAATCTCTCGAAAAGATTAAGTACACACTGAGAAATGTGTGAAACACTTTACCTATGTCTGAAAGTGCTTCTCTGCAATGGCGACTTTGACATCTGCAACTTCTTAGCACTGGTTCTCCCAACTCTGAACCCGTTTGATCAAGATCTTCTAGCCATAGATAGCTTACCTTCCAACTTAGATTTTGAGCCCTCACTTGTGTAAAACTTTACACTGTAGACTGAGCACTGACCATTTCTTTGAAGATGAAATGTGCGCCAGATTTCTTGACTCTCAGAACATCTTCACATATGAATGTTCCTAAACAAAATTCTCACAGCCTAATTGAAATTAATCTCTCAAATTCTAGCCATAGATAGATTAGCTATGGACTTAGATACGTGCAAAAGGATTCTTCAAAAGAATAAGCACAGAAGGAGAATGGGAGAGAAGATCGACGCGCAGAAATCTACAACATTTTCTTCTTCATTACTTTTCATACATATGGTTGATGATACATACAATGTTCATCACCTCTTCACCTATTCTTCTCTATTTGATCTATATCACTCTCTCCTACTATGAATACGTATCTGTAGATATATATACGAGTCTAACTCGTCATCTTTTTCAAAATACATTGAACTATTTACAAGAGTAATATACAAAAGAAACATTTCTGATTCTATTTTCTTCCTCTGAAAGTAATCTTCATTCTTCCACATATCTTCTCACTTTGATCTTCATATAATCACTATTGATGATTGCTCTGCTCCAACAGCTCCCCCTCAATCTTCAATTGTGATTACCTGCATCTTCTTTATTCCTGCCATATCTTTAAACCTCTGCAACTTAGGTCCATCCAAACTTTTAGTCATCATATCTGCAAGTTGATCTTTTGTAGGGGTGTGTATGACTTCAATTTCCTTCTCAATGACCTTCTCTCTCAGAAAATGATACTGTATTTCAATATGCTTAGTTCTAGCATGGAATACAGGATTAGCTGCCAAGTATAATGAACTCATATTGTCTCCACAAATAATAGGAGTACTCTGAATCACATCAAAAACTTTCAAAAGTGTCTTTAGCCATATTACCTCTTTTGCAGCTTCCACCATACCTTTATATTCTGCTTCTGTAGATGACAAAGCAACTATATGTTGCTTCTTGGAACACCATGAAATCAATTTGTCTCCTACATAGCACAAGTATCCATGTGTTGATCTTCTATCATCCACATTACCTGCCCAATCTGCATCACTATATATCTTGATTCTTGTATCTGAAGTAAACCCATAGTACAACCCTTCTTTGAGTGTACCCTTGATGTACCTAAGTACTCTTTGTCCTGCAATCCAATGTTCCTTTCTAGGACAATGCATGGATTGTGAAAGCACACCAACTGCATATGACAAGTCAGGCCTTGTCAATGTAGCATAAATCAAGCTACCAACCAAACTTTGATAGAGTTTCATATCTCTGAACTCTTCTCCTCCAAACCTAGACAATTTATGGTTCACTTCCAAAGGTGTAGGTGCAACCCTGCAATCTTCCATTTTAAATTTGGTTAGCAAATTTTTAAGATACCTTTCTTGGGTCACATATACTCCATGTTGAGTATAAGATATCTCCATTCCCAAGAAGAATGATAGGTTCCCCAAATCACTGATTTTGAACTCTTTCTCCATCTGCTTCTTGATCATTTGTATCTCCTTATCATCTGTTCCTGTAAGTATTATGTCATCAACATAAATACACACATAAATGAATCCATTTTCACTTGCTTTGACTAGCAAGCTACTATCTGCCTTTGATGCTTGAAATCCAAGATCATTCAAGAATTTTACAAGCCTATAATTCCAAGCCCTTGGGGCTTGCTTCAACCCATACAAAGCTCTCTTGAGCTTACATACATAATTTGGACTCACTTGATCTTTGAACCCATCTGGTTGCTCCATGTAGACTTCATCTGAAATGTAACCATTCAAGAAAGCATTTTTAACATCTAATTGAGACAACTTCCAACCTTTACAAGCAGCAATTGCTATGAGTGTCCTGATGGTTGTCATCTTTGCCACAGGACTATAAGTCTCATCATAGTCCACTCCATATGTCTGTGCATACCCTTTCACAACAAGTCTAGCTTTGTACCTAGACACACTTCCATCTGCAAATCTCTTTGTTTTGTAAACCCACTTACATCCAATAATCTTCTGACTATTAGGTTTAGGAACCAAATCCCATGTTTGATTCTCTATCAATGCATCATACTCCTCTTGCATAGCATCTTCCCAATTCTTCTTCCCTTTGGCTTCTTCATATGTAGAAGGGTCTTCATCTGCTTTTACCAAATAAGCATAATCTTTAGTAGTCAAGAATGAAGTGTCATAGCTATACCTTGTAGGTTGCCATTTGTGCCTAGATGGTCTCCTAACTTCTGCACTTCTTGAGGTCTCTGGTTCATCACATTCTGGATCAAACCTTGGCCTCTCTTCAATTTCAACCTGCACTTCATTACTCTCACTTTCATCAAGTAATTGAATCTTTGCTTTACCTTTTCTTTGTTCCACTACTTCTTCATCATCTGCATGTACATTATATTTACCTGCATACCAAGTACCTTGCTCATCAAATGTAACATCCTTGGATACAATAAATTGCTTTGTGGATGGACTCCACAACCTGTATCCCATTTGCTTATCATCATAACCAATGAATACATACTTTTCTGCCTTAGGCTCCAACTTATGCCTCAATTGAGATGGCACATATGCATATGCCAAGCATCCAAATATTCTGCAATGATCCAAGGTAGGTTTCTTACCCCACCAAGCTTCATATGGTGTCATACCCTGCAAAGCTTTACAAGGCAATCTATTAACCAAATATGTAGCTGTATTAACAGCCTCAGCCCACAAATAATTTGGGCAATTCTTCTCTTTCATCATGGACCTTGCAAACTCAACAAGAGTCCTATTTCTTCTTTCTGCTACCCCATTTTGTTGAGGAGAGTACCTGCAAGTAACTTCTCTCTTTATACCTGCATTCCACAAATAATCATTGAACTCATTTGAAAAATACTCTCCCCCTCCATCTGACCTTAGTCTCTTCAATTTTTGACCTGTAATCCTTTCTGCATATGCATGATAGTGTTTAAATGTATTAAACACTTCTGACTTTTCCTTAATCACATAAATTGTGATCCACCTGGTAGCATCATCAACATATATGACATAATATCTTGAACCATTTATACTAAAGTCCTTTGAAGGACCCCACACATCTGTATGCACCAATTCAAGTCTTTCTGAATACATAAATCCATGCTTGGAATAGGATTGCTTATGAGCCTTACCTAATTGACATGCCTCACATCTGTATGTCATGTGTTGACCTGCAATGTTAGGCATTCCAAGCACTGAATCATTGTTAATCATTTCTTTGATACCTCTTTCATTAAAGTGTCCAAGTCTTTTGTGCCAAAGATCCAATTCTGACACCTTCTGCTCTCCATATGTGAACATAGCATGTCCAACATTTCCTTGTACCTTCAATGTGAAAAGCCTTCCTTCTTTCTTTCCTGCAATAACTTGTTTATACCCTTGACTAGGGTCTTCCACATAAACTCCATCATTGGTAAACCTTACCTCATAACCTTTTTCCACAATTTGACCTACACTGATCAAATTCTTTGGAATTGTGGGAACATAAAGTACCTTACTCAGAAGAGTGCTCCCATCCTTAGCTTTGACTGAACCAATTGACTTTACCTTATGCTTTGTATTATCACCTGTCTGAACTGTATGATTAATTGCATTATGATCTAGGTCAGTCATCAAAGCAATATTTCCACTTAAATGATTACTACATCCTGAATCAATATAGAACACTCTCATGTCCTCATGTGAGGTTTCACATGTATTCATAATGAGAGTCGAATCCTCCTTTTGATCTGATGCATAGTTGTAGTAGGTGTTATTATAGGATTGATTTTGGAAGTTTCTTCCACCACCTCTTCCAAAATAATTCCTACCACCTCTACCTCTGAAATTTCCTCTCTGAAATCTACCACCTCTTGCTCTTTGATTAAAGTTCTGATAATTACCATTGTTTTGATTATTGTGCCAACAATCATGAGATAGATGATTGTTCTTACCACATATCCAACATGCTCTTGCATTATCTTTGTTGTTTCTGCCTCTTCCTCTACTTCTGCCATTTCCTCTTCCTCTTATGAAGTTTGCTTGGTTTGATGTACCTTCTTCTTCACCTGATTGTTGTTTCCCTTTGTTGGCTTTCTTCTTGTCTTTAGAATACATTGCATGACCTGCACTCTTATCAACATCTCCTTTGACATCATTCTCAAAAGTTAGCATATGACCTAACAATTGATTCAAATCAGGAGTAAAGTGATCTAATGAAAGTTCTGTAGATAAAATGAAAGGCTTCCACTTCTCATCTCCTCTTAGCCCTGTAAGTATTTGTCTTACCAATTTGTCTTCTTCAATATCTTCATCAACTGCACCTAAAGAATCTGCAATGTCCTTCATCTTTGTCACATAATCAGAGATTGATTGTGAGGCCTTCTTCTTGAAGGTAGTAAATTCTGCCCATAGTGAAGCCTTCCTTGATTTGGTTGTATTTTGGAAATGCTCTTCCAAAGCATTCCAAATGTCACAAGCACTCTCAAGTCCTCTAATGTGAGGAAGCAAATAGTCATTGACTGCTATGTAGATGATGCTTCTTGCTTGAGCATCCTTCTTCATCCAATTCTTCAAATCTGCAAGCTCCTCCCTAGTTGGAACACTAGGATCTCTGAATTCTGGCTTTTCTTCATCCCCTGTGATGTATCCTATCAGATCTTTGCTCATAAGGTGAGCTTCCATCCTCATAGACCATGCAGGATAGTTCTCTCTATCCAACTTTTCAATTTGGAGACTATCTCCCATCTTTACTTCACCTGTGGCTTCAAATCTTTAACCTTTACAGATAATAAATGTACCTATACTTCGAATGTTGCTCCTTCTGATCCTTTTGATGCTCTTTGTATGTCTTCCTTCAATCTTTCTTCAACCTTTACCCTTCTGCACCTTCAAAATGTAAAGATTTGTACTTCTGCAATAGTCGGAGTCTTCTTCTTCTCAATTTTGACACAACCTGCTCTGATACCACTGATGGAGAGTGTTAATCTCCAAAAGAACAAATTGACCTTGAATTTAGATCACCTCTATATCAAGATCAACTTTAGACTCCACCTAATTTAGAGAATCTTCACCAAATTATCAAGAAATTGATTATTCTGAAAAATTCAGTTTCTTCAGAAAAGTCTGTTGTAGATTAGTCACTCATTGACTAATCAATCCTGTAAAGTTTTTGATAAAACTTTGCACAACACTTCGCCTTAAGGTTGCGCAACTTTGCCAAGTTAAATCTCTCGAAAAGATTAAGTACACACTGAGAAATGTGTGAAACACTTTACCTATGTCTGAAAGTGCTTCTCTGCAATGGCGACTTTGACATCTGCAACTTCTTAGCACTGGTTCTCCCAACTCTGAACCCGTTTGATCAAGATCTTCTAGCCATAGATAGCTTACCTTCCAACTTAGATTTTGAGCCCTCACTTGTGTAAAACTTTACACTGTAGACTGAGCACTGACCATTTCTTTGAAGATGAAATGTGCGCCAGATTTCTTGACTCTCAGAACATCTTCACATATGAATGTTCCTAAACAAAATTCTCACAGCCTGATTGAAATTAATCTCTCAAATTCTAGCCATAGATAGATTAGCTATGGACTTAGATACGTGCAAAAGGATTCTTCAAAAGAATAAGCACAGAAGGAGAATGGGAGAGAAGATCGACGCGCAGAAATCTACAACATTTTCTTCTTCATTACTTTTCATACATATGGTTGATGATACATACAATGTTCATCACCTCTTCACCTATTCTTCTCTATTTGATCTATATCACTCTCTCCTACTATGAATACGTATCTGTAGATATATATACGAGTCTAACTCGTCATCTTTTTCAAAATACATTGAACTATTTACAAGAGTAATATACAAAAGAAACATTTCTGATTCTATTTTCTTCCTCTGAAAGTAATCTTCATTCTTCCACATATCTTCTCACTTTGATCTTCATATAATCACTATTGATGATTGCTCTGCTCCAACAATATCTTGGAACCTTGTGGGCATATAGAACCTCTTTTAAGGCCACAACAGGTCATACTCCATTTGAACTATTGTATGGAATACAAGCAATTGCTCCTTTTGAGTTCTTGCATGGCTCCAACCGAGTGGGAACCAATCGAATTCCTGAGCTTACTAGCACTCTCTCAGCAAACATTGTAAGGCTGCAACTTCTAGAAGAAAAGAGAAAGATAGGCAATGATACTCTAGTGACAGTACAGGAAAAAAGGAAACAAAATCATGATGCCAACCTCTGGAAGTCAAAAATTAAGGAAGGGAGCTTAGTTTTGATGTACCATCCGTGACTATTCGAGAAGAAGGCTAAGAAGAAACTCATGCCAAGGTGGAACGGACCTTTTAGGGTCATACGAACACTTCCGAAAGGGGCAGTACAAATCTCCACGTTGACAGGAACAATCCTTCCCTTAGTTAATGAATCCAAGCTAAAAACTTATGTGGAAAAATAGAGAAGAATGTATTTGCCTTTGTATATAGTGTGCATAACCATATGTTGTTAACCGTTAGCTTTTATCATTTCCGAATGTAAATATTGGGCTTTTCTCATCTGTCTTCTCACCACCTTCCTCTCATAGGCTTAGACTTCAACTCTTTATCACCAAGATCTCCTTCCCTTTTCCTGAAGCCTTCCTCTCCTCGGCCCCCAGGACCTTTAGACCCCTTGGGCGAGTCCTCACATTAGGGGACTCTCTACCAAAACCATCAAGGGCGACCCCCTCCCACCTCTTACCTTCGGTAACCCTTCATCCCACCCCGCCTTGGGCGACCCTCACCCCTCACACACCATCAAGGGCGACCCCCTCCCACCTCTCACCTCAAGTGACCCCTCATCCCACTACCTCTCCAAGTTCCCTCATCATCAATTGGGCAACCTCCCTTCATCCTCAATTAGAGATCTCTCCAACTCCCCTCCCTTCCACCTCTCAAGGGCGACCCCCTTCCACCTCTTACCTTCGGTAACCCTTCATCCCACCCCGCCTTGGGCGACCCTCACCCCTCACACACCATCAAGGGCGACCCCCTCCCACCTCTCACCTCAAGTGACCCCTCATCCCACCTTGGGCGACCCTCCTCCCATTTATAGTCGCACAAAATTGGGCGACCTCCCCTCCCAACTCCCTCAATTCCCCACCTTGGGCGACTCTCTCCTCCTAATGACCCTTCCCTTGGCAACCACGATGGGCGACCCCCACCTTGGGCGACACCCACCTTGGGCGACACCCACCTTAGGCGACCCTCACCCTGGCCGATCCCCTCCCTTCCACCTCTCAAGGGCGACCCTCCCTTTTCCCATGTAAGGCGACCCTAAGCCTAGGCGACCCCTCCTTCTATCCCGTTGAGGCCAACCCAAGGCGACCACCTACCCTTCTCAAAATTGGGCGACACCCACCTTGGGCGACCCTCACCCTGGTCGATCCCCTCCCTTCAACCTCTCAGGGGCGACTCTCCCTTTTTCCCATGTAGGGCGACCTAAGCCTAGGCGACCCCTCCTTCTATCCCGTTGAGGCCAACCCAAGGCGACCACCTACCCTTCTCAAAGTGGGCGACTCCTCATATTCCTCTCAAGGGCGACCCTCCTCCCTTCCACTAAGGCAACCACTACTCCAGAATTTAACGACCCTCTACCATATTTTGTCCCCCCAAATTGGCGACCGTTCAACCATTCCTCCCAAAGTGGGCGCCCCTCCTCCTAATTTCCCTTCCTCCATTAATTCGACCATCTACCCAAATTTGGCGACCGTTCAACCATCCCTCCCAAAGTGGGCGACCCTCCTCCTAATTTCCCTTCTTCCGTCTACCATAATTTGTTCCCCCAAATTAGGCGACCATTCTGCGACCCTACTCCCGGGCCACCTCTCCACCCCCCTCACCGCACGCGGGCGACCTATCCACGTACCCTCAGCATCCATCCTATCTTTAGCTCCTCCCCATCTCCCTACCTACGCGGCACGCGCCATCCCTGGGCGACCTCTCCACCTTCCCCCACCCGGCAGTGGGCGACCGATCCACGTACCTCCCTACGCGGCACTCCTTGGGCGACCTCTCCACCTCCCCTCACCCTCAATTGGGCGACCTCTCCAAGTCCCCTCAGCATATAAACAGCGCCACCTCTTACTTCATCCCATCCCTAGCAATCAGCCACCCGATCGACTGTACACTCCCTCTTCCCCTCTCCGCTCCATCTCCTCTTACTTAATCCCATGCGTAGCGATCAGCCTGCCGGCGGCCCTCTCTCGGAGGTGTGTGTTTTGCAGCCAGCCGATCACTCCCTCTCAGCTCCATCTCCTGCTCCATCTACCCATCATCTACTGCTGCTGAACCACACATCTACACCCGCCAATGCTCTACTGAAGCTTCATCATCTCCTTGATACCTGCTAAACGTCCACCCTGTGCTCCACAGCAATTCACTATATACAACATGGCCTCATCTTCACTGGAAATAGAGGAAACATTCTCTGAATTCAAGACGGACACTGAAAGTGCATCAGGACAATCATCTGATGATTCGAGTGATTCACTTTATGTGGTCTCCGAGGAGAACCCCTCAGAGTCAGAAGAGTCACTGGAACAAGAAATTCAGCCGGACCAACATATCACTCCAGCAGCCGAACCGAGTCTTCAGCAAGATTTTGCTACATCTTCAGCAAACGTGGCAACCACGACCGAGATACTCGTTTCCATTCCTGACGAAATCACCTTGAAGCTGGACCTAAGTATATGTGGTAAGCTTCATAGTTCATTTTCTTCACAGGAATTAAAGAATATGGGTTTGTTCACCATTGCAAGTGCCAAGCTTCCCTCGCTTGGTGATCCTCAAGCAAGTGGGATGGAGATCTTGACACTTTTCAAGTCCTTCCCCTCTCTTTCTGGAGGACGAATTACCAAAGAGAAGCTCGCTCTCATGTTGGGCACCCAAGAAATTCTAGATTCTAGAAAAGCAGGCAGCTATGCGGAGTTGTCCATTTCAGACATTTTGCAGACATGTACCAATAGCTTCTCCACTTCCACTTGTAGCCAGGTAATGATGCAGAGGCTCATATTATTCAAAGCATTTTTTCTCTTGAAGGACAATCTGCATTTCACGGATGTAAAGGTATGTGAGCCCCTTCTTTGCTTTGCCCAAGCAAAGCCCTACCCATACCATAAAGTTTTACTTCAGTCCCTGGCAGAAAGAAAGAAGAGGTATGGGCAGCAAGTGGGCAAAAAGGCGCTCACATTCAAAGTGGTAGGTGGTCATATCATGTCGTACATTTACATATATTTTACCACTCTCCACTCCAAAGGCAAAGACGTACCGAGCCACACCTCATCAAAAAGTCCGCAAACGGCGATTCCTGGCAAAAAGAGAAGGGCAAAAGTTCAAAAGGATTCCAGAGAGCTCCTTGACAAGCTGCCTATCGACCAACAAGGATATGCTAGATCTTCCAAGAAGGTACGCACATCCACCAACACTCCCTTTCCTCCAATCAAGTTAGTACCCACTTCCTCGTCGAAACCCTCTTCTTCCATTCACTTCCATCCACCTTCACAAACCTCCCCCACTTCAGGAGTACCCACTACGCCCACTGCCCCATCTCACTCCAACCCCACTCCACCTCCCGCTTCCTCCATGACCACTCCTGTTGCCATTGACACCCCAATGGATCCGATTCATATCCAATTCCCACCATGTGCCACTCCACCCCCTTCCCCTCCACATCCCGTCCCACACCACCTCCCATCTCCCCAACCACCATCTCATCCAACTTCGCCCCCACCACCAACATCCATACCTATTCCTCACACACACACACCACCCCCTACTACGATCCCTCACAGCTCCATCTGCCCACCCCCATTCAACATACTACCTTTTCCACCCCCATTTCGATTCTCCCCTTCTCGCCACAACCCTCCGACAGATTTACCTCCACACCCCCTTCTTGATGCATCTAGTGTTGAGCAGCTCTCCACGAATGCCAAATATACGAAACATGTATGGCCAATAGTCCCTAATCATTTACAGGGTATGTGCCAAATGGATGTAGCAAAGAACAGGTTTGTTGAGATTTCTAACAAATTGATGGAAGACAGGCAGGTGTGTGTGCGATTAGAGAATCGGCTGACCCATTATACTCATATGTTAAGTGAAGAGTTTCTGCGCGTAAGTCTCGTCAACAAGGAACTGTACATGCAGATAGCCGAGATGTCTAGTCACTGCAAGACGACGCGAATACTGGAAGACAAGGTAAAAAATTTGGAAGCATTTTTGCAGGATGAAGAAGAAAAGACCAAAAGATTGAAGGCTGAAAACAATGCATTAAAATCAGCCAACAAGCAACTCTTGGCTGAGAATACAACTTTGAAGAAACAAAAGGACGCACTAAAATCCAAATTTAGTGCATTAAAGGCTCTGCTCACATCATCCGATACTGAAGACAACACTCCACCACAGGAAGAACCCAATCAAGAAGCTAATCAAGACCAGCAGAAGGAACCAGAACCTGCATGTGACTAGTCTCACTGTGACTAGTCTCATAGTTCTCTAGTATTTTATTTTCGCACAGTGTCATAGTTACATTTTGATACAGTTGTAAAACTTTTGGAACATTACTTTGTTCAGCAGGGCTCATTTTTCCTTTTGCAGCCGATTATGTATTCATACTCATATAACTCATGATGTAATTTTCTATCCGCCATTTTCTGATGTAATTTTTCTAGACCTCCTCTATGTATTTGGACCTACTTTCCCTCATCTCTCCGGGACGGAGAGACACTAGTGGCGGGCAACCTGTAGAACAAATATTGATGAAGGCATCAGTGGCCAAGGCTTCAGTGGCTAAAGCATCAGTGGCCAAGGATCAGTGGCCAAGGCTTCAGTGGCTAAAGCATCAGTGGCCAAGGATCAGTGGCCAAGGCTTCAGTGGCCAAGGCTTCAGTGGCCAAGGCTTTAGTGGCCAAGGCATCAGTGGCCAAGGCTTCAGTGGCCAAGGCATAGTGGCCAAGGCACCACACGCCCAAAATCTAGAGTTGGGCACCAGGATGGAAGATTTGGGCGACTGTATGCCCAAGGTAGACCTCACAAGGCTGGGTCCGGACCCAGCCACTCATCATTACACGACATGGTTCGACACTGAGGCAGGGGCGGCTGGAGTGACGGCTGACTCTTGTCACCGCCTAATGCATTAACTTCCCACTACCCCGATGGAACAAACTCTCCTGTTGTAACCAGCTCCTCACCTCTCTCCTATAAAAGGAGAACCCGCAAGTGGAAAAGTGGGATATGCAGGACACGAATAGGCCATATGTTATAGCTGAGAGTGAGAGGGTGGACTTAGAGCTCCTGGTAGTGGAGTCCCGTCATGCTTCCTTGAAGCCATTGTGTAAGAATACCCTGAGATTGTGTTCTCATGCCCTTGCTTGGTATGATCAGCTGTAGTCGGATTAATAGTGGTACGAGATAACCATTTGTCTTCTCATTGTGTTGTATTTGACCTTCATTGTGTTGTATTTGACCTTCTAATTAGTATGGTGTTGTGCTCCATGCTCGCTGTTGCTTGATCCTTACCTCTAAGTGTGGTTCCTAGTGTTGGTTTGAAGGTTTCGTGATAAGTGTCTATTTTGGTAATGTGTTCATGTGCTTGCATATTCTCCAGAAGTAGTGCATTTTGCATTACCTGCACCCACACACTTCATTTCACCACCTACAGTGCACTAAAGCAACATCATTCAAAACATCGAACATTACAGACTCTGCATAGACTAGGAGTATATTGGCCTACGATGGAAGCAGATGTCTACAAGTTGTGTAAGGAATGCAATGTTTGTTGTGAAAGACCACCAGTAGAGCATGCTACATTATATCACGTGTCTCTCACACCAGACTGGAGTGAACAGTTAGTGACATACTTGAGGACGAAGACATTCCCTCAAGGAATGACCTTAGCTCGACAACGCAGTCTAGAGCAGGAAGCTCAAGATTATTCACTTATTGGCGATAACCTATACAAAAGAGGACGAGATGGATATCTAAGACAATGTGTTCATGAGAGCGATTATCTGAGCATACTAGAGACTGCACACCAAGGTGTTGCAGGAGGTCATTTTGGACCCGATAGGATAATCAAAGCCATCCTCTTTGCAGGATTATGGTGGCCCACTCTTCACATGGATGCTCATACCTATGTCAAGAGATGTGATGTGTGCCAAAGAACTCAGTTTCCTACTCGCAGAGATGAAATGCCATTGAAACCCATGATGGGCGGATGTGCATTTTCAAAGTGGGATATAGACTTTGTAGGACCCATTAACCCCCCTGCAAAAGGTACACATGCTGAATACATTATTGTTGCCACAGATTATCTTACGAAATGGGTAGAGGCAAAAGCCACGAAAAAGAATGATGCACACACAACTGCAAAATTCTTATTTGAGAATGTCTTTACAAGATATGGATTGCCTATAGAGTTAGTGAGCGATCGAGGCACTCACTTTCTAAACCAAGTCATTGAATATTTGTTACAGGATTTTATGGTGATTCACAAGAAATCCGCACCATATCATCCTCAGGCCAATGGTCAGGCTGAAAGCACTAATAAGATCCTTTGTAACGTACTGACGAAACTCCTGAACAACAAACGTTCAGATTGGGACAAACAGTTACATCATGCTGTTTGGGCATATCGAGTGGGCTACAAGACCGTACTCAATGCAACTCCCTTTCAGATGGTTTTTGGTCAGAATGCTGTGCTTCCTTTGGACTTCTTGATACCGACCCTTAAGGTTGCACAAGAACATCAGTGGACCGGCCATGAATTATCAACAAGAATAATGGACTTGGAACGATTAGGAGAAACTAGGCTAAAGGCAGCAGCAAGCATATACGCAGCAAAGAAGCGACAGAAAGCATATTTTGATGCACATGTGAAAGATAAAGGCTTAAAAGAAGGAGATTTAGTTCTAGTATATACGCTAAAGCACCACGCACGTAAGTTAGAAAAGCGAGGTTATGGACCTATGATCATTAACAGACTCTCAACAAGTGGAGCAGTACAATTAGCCACTTTAGAAGGAGATATAATGCCTAATTACATTAGTGGTTGTAGAGTCAAGTTATATCAGGAACCTCTTACTGAGGATATGCTTAGACGACTCACGTTGGCAAAGAAGAGTAAGGAGGAAGAAAATAGAATACGAGCAGAAGCTCAGGTAGAAGCAATAGAACGCATTAAACGCATGAAGTTAAGAAGACAAGGACTAGGGAGAGAACATTATAACCATCTGGAAACTACACCCAGATACCCCATGGCCATGTGTCAAGTAAAGTCAAACACTCATCCTAGTATAGTGGACAGGAGACCATTCATTACAGTCAGGTTAGAGCACGGCAACCCTTGCCAAGAGCTCAGGGCTTTAATTGACTCAGGTGCTGCGACTAGTGCGATTAGATGGTCCCACTATAAGGATTCAGGAATAGAAATGCGGCCAATTGAGGCATACCTCGTAGGGCTAGGAGGCATGGAAACCCCTTGCATGGGTGAGGTGGATGTTGGAACATCAAGCTTACACTATGCTTGAGGTGGATTTGATCTACATCAAAGGCTATCGCGTCGAAAGAATATCCGTTGGAGAGTTCTTTTTCATATGCTCATTTATTGTATTTTTTGAGAATATTTTGATGGCTCATTTACCGTTGTAAAAGCCTTGAGTTGTACACATGTAAAGGTACAAATATAGGGCCAAAATCCCACGAAATTTTGGTGGTTGAAGTTGCATTCAATCAAGCAATCAATCACCTAAAAGTAGATCAATCAAGATCTTCACTTTTCCTAGATTGTAGGGAAGTGAATTGATTCCCTCCAACAACCATTCCCACCTTCATTTGAATTCAAATTCAAGTTGTAAAAGTCGTGGAACACTCCTAGAGGCTATATAAGGAGTTGAAATCACTTGTACATTACATGGAAGCAATATACATACACTTGTGACCATCATTGTCTTGCTCCTTCAATTTTCTGCATCATCTTCTTCGCCAACAGTAATCTTGCAGAGGCTGCTGCTCTCTCCTCAGAGCTCCAAATTGAGTGCAAGAGGACTCATTGGAAAGGTATCAGTGTCTAGTTTATGCCTGTAAATTTTCAAAGCATTTGGTTCAACAGATTTGGAGAAATCTCAGTTTTTCTGCCTCGGAGTCAATCTCTACGTATTCCTGAAAAATAGGAGGTACCACCGGTGAATGTCGCATTCATTCCTATAGCATATTTTGCTTATTCCTTATACTTTTGTGCATTCCATACACGCAACCCTATGTGTATCACTCCCATAAGAGGATTTTTTCTAATTGTAATCACGCTGGTCCCTATGGGCATTTGAAGTTCATTGTCTCTTCCATAGATAGTAAGTTTTTTGAGCTAGTCGACCCGCGAACTTATCTGTTTTGTATCGACTCATTCTCCTTGATGCTCCAAGGTACATAGTGTGTTTCTTTGCACTTATAGCATGCCTATAAGGTCTATTTGAGTCTCCAAAAGCTCAAGGGCTGGTCTTGTGCCGGTTAGCTTGACCAAACTTCATCGCTTCGAAACGCACTTTTCTACCTTCGACAAGCTTCTCCAAGTTCTTTCAGTGGACATTCCTATCCTCATTAAGGATGTGACCATGACAGCGAAGCTACTAGTGTGCCATGATGACGACCTGATAGAACCCCTAATCCTTGGCCAAGATTGGCTATACGATCACTCAGTGGACCTAAATCTTAGACAAGGCTCCTTACAGATTGGAACCTTAGAACAGAAGCGAGTGATACCGCTTGACTTCCCTAATTGCATTCCGATTGAGGTTTGTAACCCTAGACCCTATGAAACGCATGCGATGGAAGACCGGAAGATCTTGGGTCAGACCAGTCATGTTACGTCTACACCAACCCACTCGGGCTTGGCTAGGGACAATTGTCAATCAGAAGGACGACAGGAGATCTTCCCTGGGGCTTCCTGCAAACTAGAAGGGGTAGCTACCCAACCGCTAGGGCAGATGGACACAATCAGCGGTCAGGTGGGTTGCATCAGCGGCCAAATGAGCACAACACCCTGCGGTGCTCATCCTTCCAAACTTGCTACGGACTGGCCTAGATTAAAGATAAAGAACGAATCACTTCCTAATGGGCAGGTCACGCAAGTGTTGGATCTCCCTTCTTTTCCAAAGCAGAGCGTCCAATGGACCTCTCAAAACCAACCACGAACGAGTCAGCCACAATAGAGGAACCCAGACCGACGACACCACCAGACAAGGCAAGGAAAGCAGCAGTATCAGCATCACAGAACAAGTGGCACGAAACAAATATGGGTGCCAAAAGGACAACAACCACATGCTATTGGCAACACTGTAGACGAGAACATGACAAAGTTTCAACAGAAGCAGAGTCAGCATCCAAAGTCCCCTCGATCTTCTTCCCCAAGTACAAAATACTCGGCAGATTTGGATCGCCAAGAAGTATCTTATCAATCGACCCACACCCACGCAGATTTGGGTACCCAAACAATGTATTATAGCCCAACCCTCTAGCCATGTAATATATACCCCTCAGAAATCTTTTCATCCTTCAATACCACCAAACCCGATACCACTTTTTGTCCCTCAGCAGAAACACACCACCCACTCAAAGACTCTTAGGAAATGGATACCGAAACGTATCCAGACGTCTTCTTGTACCATCTTATCTAACAATTCTCCCACCCCGTTTAAACTCCACCCTTGTAATAATTCGCCCTCAACTAAACCTTGTATAAATTCACGCACCATAACCCCACATCATGCATAATAAAAGCTCATCAAGAAATGTAGGCATAACATGAACCATGTAGGTGTCTAGAGACCTGCATTAGTTTTGCAAATAATCATTGCATCAATCACTTCATGACACTGGGCTACACGGGTTACACATCGGTTAATGGAAAGGGATTGCGGTCTCACCTTAATGGGATCATAATTAATTTCCATACTAATGTGCTAATCTTTTGTAGCAGATCTTTTCCATTAGCTCGTCAGTCATCATGCAAACCGAAGGACCATCAGAAGCTGGCCCAAGCACACCAATGGCCAATATTGGAGAATTACTCGTGGAATCTTATCCTACGATGCAACCACCAGAGTTTCAAGGTTTTCCAGGACCCATGCCAATCGATGATCCTCCTAGAGGATATACTGAGAAGATTCATCGTAATTCTCATTGGTTTCAAGGCCTAGCAGGACCATTAGCAGACGCTGATTTCATATTTGAGGCCAATTTGGCATTTGATCTTCGCACATGGACCAAGTACCAGTTCCTTGCAAGAGAATTTGAAGGACTACAGAATACACAAGATCTAACGCACGTTTGGGCACGAGCGGGATTTACAGAGTATTTTAGCGACCCTCTACCTAAGCCCGATTTTTACAGATGTTTTTACTTGGTAACCACCTTAACGGCTTCAGAGAACAAGGATCTACCCGGCACATTCATGTTACCATCCTTGGTAAATGATCCTCCATTCAGAAGATTTTATTTGTCTAAAGATTTAATTCGCGCAGCTCTGAAAATACATGGAACACACACTCTGACGGAGAGAGAACGGCTAGTCCCAGAGCAGATGAAACGTGGTGACGTAACTAAGTGGGAGGATATTTCTGCTATAACACCTGAGCTCTCTAAGCCATTACGGATATGCATGCAGCACTTTGCTTTCCCAGCTCAGGATCGTTTTACCATGCCCCACAAGAGAATCTGGTTTGGTTTATACTTAGCATGTACTGGACCTCAAACGGTTGATCTAGCCAGCTGGATAATTGATCAGCTCTATTTGGCACAACATAGGTGGGAGCGAAAGAAGGTAATCAATGGATGCTGCGCCCTCACCAAGATCATATGTGCTTGGCGTATGACTTACCAATTGAGCGTGCCATGACCAGTGAGGAACTGAAAGCATTCAAAGGGACCACTAAGAAGGCTAGAAATTCTAGCAAAGGCAGAGCCGGAAAACGCATGAGAGGAACCATACCGTGCCTACAAGTCCCAGAATCACCCTCGCCACAACTATCTCCAGAGCAGTCACCAACAGCAGCCACTCCCACGGTACCACCAATTCGTATACAGTTATCAAGACCAGTTACGCCGGAGGGCACCACTAGTACTGTTGCACCCCAAGCAGCCACAACCACAGAACCTATCACCACAGCAGCTGAACTTCCCACCACTATTGGTGCGGAAGCTTTCTCTTTTCCAATACCCCATTTAGAAGCAGAACAAGCAGAGCCACTGAACACAACGTTTGATTTTGAGATGCCCGATGCATTCTCCAATGAGTTCCAGTTTTCAGAAGGACAATTGTTTTCTCAAGAATTTGAAAGGCCTAGCTACCCTACCACACCCAGGGATCAGCCACAAGGACAGATTGTGTCTAGCTCTGATGACGAAAGAACAGCAACCGATGACGACGAAGGCGATGACGAAGCCAGCCAGGGAACTCAGGAATCCCAAGAGCATGAACAGACAGATGGCTAAGGCCAACAAACAGACACACATGGTGATACAAGTACCCATGAAGATGAAACTTACGAAGCAGCAGCTTGCACACTAGCTATCAAGAAGCTGTATAGAACTATGGAAAAAGTTTGGGCACGCAAAAAGCTGACAGAGGAAGAGAGTCAAACAATAATAGAACAAGAACTTGTCACAGGCGGATTCGAAGACGCATACATCAAAGGATTCAGAGAGTTAGTCAAATCAGTAGGCTCCAACGAAGCCCTCAGGTACTTGCAACGAAAGCCACTACCACAGTTTGACCCCCGTAGAGTACGACTACTTTCAAAGCCCGGCGAATACATTCGTGTACCAACAGGAGCACAGTCTTTAGAACAAGCCAAGGAGGCACGCCTCGTCTCCGAAAGTTCGTTGGCAGTAGAAACCATCCTTGTAGATTCCCCACCCCGCGCTACAACTGTACATACCTCAGTAGTCACTGAAGTACCGACCACCCCAACCGCTCCTCCATCACCGCCCATCCCTCCAGCCTCCCCTATTCACCCTCCTTCCCCCCGACTATCATCTTCTATCGCTGGTGGCGTAGCAGAAATCGTCTTTACGACCACTAACCCCACAATTCCCGCACCCATCAGCCCTAGTCTACCCCCTCCCACACCCACCTTTCTATCCAACCCATTCCTCCATCCATCTTTTCCATCTTTCCCCACAACTCCAAGACCCCTTTTCCCATTCCCACCGCCATTAACCTTCTCCCCAGTCTCACCTCCCCGACCCACTGTAACCCCTCTTTCCCCTTTCCACCAAGCTGCTCCAGCCAGCCCCCCTGTAAATTACCCCTCAACCTTTGTAAATCCCGTATTTACACCAGCACGAGTACCCACAATCACACCCATATTCACGGTCACCGCACTAGATACGTCCAATGACATGGACATCTCACCACCCATTGCACCATCACTCACTTCACTCACGGCACAAACATTTTTAGGCACATCACAATTTTCAACAATCACTACCTCATCCACCTTCCCACCCCCATTCCCCGTTCCCGTTGCATCTAAACCCACTGCATCTCCATTTAGCACCCCATTAATACTATCACCCACTATAGATAATGCATTCCGACAGATGTTCATGTGTATGACGCAAGTAAGAGATGAGTTCACATCTCTTGGCGATAATTACCAGCAGCTGTAGAGGACAACCAATGACTTACAGTCGTAGCTTAATTTATTATCTATTGAAAATGCTTCTCTGAACACCCGCTACCAAGAATTACGAGAGGCCTATCATAAATTAGAACTAGAAAGCGAAGAAAAGACCAAGGAAGCCACTGCTGACCTGGATAACTTATTAAGAGCCCACACAGTCCGCAATGCAACGCTAACACGGAACATGGGCTTACTACGAAGACACCTAGCTGCCGCCAAGGAAGAAAATCAGCGCTTACAAGATCAGAACCGAGAAAACTTAGAAGCAGCACTCGACCACCCAGACCAACCACTCAGTCCTAGCAGGTTCAAAGCCATTCCCTCAGACTCGATGAGGATGCTTCTAGAAGATCATGTAAGATTGCTAGATGAATATGACCGCATGGATGAGGAGTTATAGAAACTCAAAGAAGATCATAAATTACTCCAGTTACGAGCACCGGCACACCCAGACATACCAGCACCTGTGGACCCCTCTCCTGACATCTTAGAGGAACTCAATGCATTACGGGCCCAGGTATCGAACCTTGAATCAAGGATTGCAGTATACAAAGCACCACCAAGGCCAGATTCCCCACCTGAGCTACCAGCTGAGGAAGAAACTGTCACCATCCCGATGGAGGAAACGTTTGAAGAGGCATACAAGCCACAACCCATCCCAGGCGGACGCGTCACGGCCGAAGGCCAGATGACTTACGAACTCCCGACCCCCGCGTGGATGAAGACAATTGAGGAACTTGGAACAACGCACTCAGCTAGAGTAGAGGCACAATTACATGCCATGGCGATGATAGAAGAAAGAATTTTACAATCTCCATTCTTTGCTCATTTGGCCCCACGACGATACATATTTGGGCATGAGCTACAGTATAAACCGTATTTTATGTTAATGGCTGAATGTTGGAGCAGAGCAATCATCAATAGTGATTATATGAAGATCAAAGTGAGAAGATATGTGGAAGAATGAAGATTACTTTCAGAGGAAGAAAATAGAATCAGAAATGTTTCTTTTGTATATTACTCTTGTAAATAGTTCAATGTATTTTGAAAAAGATGACGAGTTAGACTCGTATATATATCTACAGATACGTATTCATAGTAGGAGAGAGTGATATAGATCAAATAGAGAAGAATAGGTGAAGAGGTGATGAACATTGTATGTATCATCAACCATATGTATGAAAAGTAATGAAGAAGAAAATGTTGTAGATTTCTGCGCGTCGATCTTCTCTCCCATTCTCCTTCTGTGCTTATTCTTTTGAAGAATCCTTTTGCACGTATCTAAGTCCATAGCTAATCTATCTATGGCTAGAATTTGAGAGATTAATTTCAATCAGGCTATGAGAATTTTGTTTAGGAACATTCATATGTGAAGATGTTCTGAGAGTCAAGAAATCTGGCGCACATTTCATCTTCAAAGAAATGGTCAGTGCTCAGTCTACAGTGTAAAGTTTTACACAAGTGAGGGCTCAAAATCTAAGTTGGAAGGTAAGCTATCTATGGCTAGAAGATCTTGATCAAACGGGTTCAGAGTTGGGAGAACCAGTGCTAAGAAGTTGCAGATGTCAAAGTCGCCATTGCAGAGAAGCACTTTCAGACATAGGTAAAGTGTTTCACACATTTCTCAGTGTGTACTTAATCTTTTCGAGAGATTTAACTTGGCAAAGTTGCGCAACCTTAAGGCGAAGTGTTGTGCAAAGTTTTATCAAAAACTTTACAGGATTGATTAGTCAATGAGTGACTAATCTGCAGCAGACTTTTCTGAAGAAACTGAATTTTTCAGAATAATCAATTTCTTGATAATTTGGTGAAGATTCTCTAAATTAGGTGGAGTCTAAAGTTGATCTTGATATAGAGGTGATCTAAATTCAAGGTCAATTTGTTCTTTTGGAGATTAACACTCTCCATCAGTGGTATCAGAGCAGGTTGTGTCAAAATTGAGAAGAAGAAGACTCCGACTATTGCAGAAGTACAAATCTTTACATTTTGAAGGTGCAGAAGGGTAAAGGTTGAAGAAAGATTGAAGGAAGACATACAAAGAGCGTCAAAAGGATCAGAAGGAGCAACATTCGAAGTATAGGTACATTTATTATCTGTAAAGGTTAAAGATTTGAAGCTACAGGTGAAGTAAAGATGGGAGATAGTCTCCAAATTGAAAAGTTGGATAGAGAGAACTATCCTGCATGGTCTATGAGGATGGAAGCTCACCTTATGAGCAAAGATCTGATAGGATACATCACAGGGGATGAAGAAAAGCCAGAATTCAGAGATCCTAGTGTTCCAACTAGGGAGGAGCTTGCAGATTTGAAGAATTGGATGAAGAAGGATGCTCAAGCAAGAAGCATCATCTACATAGCAGTCAATGACTATTTGCTTCCTCACATTAGAGGACTTGAGAGTGCTTGTGACATTTGGAATGCTTTGGAAGAGCATTTCCAAAATACAACCAAATCAAGGAAGGCTTCACTATGGGCAGAATTTACTACCTTCAAGAAGAAGGCCTCACAATCAATCTCTGATTATGTGACAAAGATGAAGGACATTGCAGATTCTTTAGGTGCAGTTGATGAAGATATTGAAGAAGACAAATTGGTAAGACAAATACTTACAGGGCTAAGAGGAGATGAGAAGTGGAAGCCTTTCATTTTATCTACAGAACTTTCATTAGATCACTTTACTCCTGATTTGAATCAATTGTTAGGTCATATGCTAACTTTTGAGAATGATGTCAAAGGAGATGTTGATAAGAGTACAGGTCATGCAATGTATTCTAAAGACAAGAAGAAAGCCAACAAAGGGAAACAACAATCAGGTGAAGAAGAAGGTACATCAAACCAAGCAAACTTCATAAGAGGAAGAGGAAATGGCAGAAGTAGAGGAAGAGGCAGAAACAACAAAGATAATGCAAGAGCATGTTGGATATGTGGTAAGAACAATCATCTATCTCATGATTGTTGGCACAATAATCAAAACAATGGTAATTATCAGAACTTTAATCAAAGAGCAAGAGGTGGTAGATTTCAGAGAGGAAATTTCAGAGGTAGAGGTGGTAGGAATTATTTTGGAAGAGGTGGTGGAAGAAACTTCCAAAATCAATCCTATAATAACACCTACTACAACTATGCATCAGATCAAAAGGAGGATTCGACTCTCATTATGAATACATGTGAAACCTCACATGAGGACATGAGAGTGTTCTATATTGATTCAGGATGTAGTAATCATTTAAGTGGAAATATTGCTTTGATGACTGACCTAGATCATAATGCAATTAATCATACAGTTCAGACAGGTGATAATACAAAGCATAAGGTAAAGTCAATTGGTTCAGTCAAAGCTAAGGATGGGAGCACTCTTCTGAGTAAGGTACTTTATGTTCCCACAATTCCAAAGAATTTGATCAGTGTAGGTCAAATTGTGGAAAAAGGTTATGAGGTAAGGTTTACCAATGATGGAGTTTATGTGGAAGACCCTAGTCAAGGGTATAAACAAGTTATTGCAGGAAAGAAAGAAGGAAGGCTTTTCACATTGAAGGTACAAGGAAATGTTGGACATGCTATGTTCACATATGGAGAGCAGAAGGTGTCAGAATTGGATCTTTGGCACAAAAGACTTGGACACTTTAATGAAAGAGGTATCAAAGAAATGATTAACAATGATTCAGTGCTTGGAATGCCTAACATTGCAGGTCAACACATGACATACAGATGTGAGGCATGTCAATTAGGTAAGGCTCATAAGCAATCCTATTCCAAGCATGGATTTATGTATTCAGAAAGACTTGAATTGGTGCATACAGATGTGTGGGGTCCTTCAAAGGACTTTAGTATAAATGGTTCAAGATATTATGTCATATATGTTGATGATGCTACCAGGTGGATCACAATTTATGTGATTAAGGAAAAGTCAGAAGTGTTTAATACATTTAAACACTATCATGCATATGCAGAAAGGATTACAGGTCAAAAATTGAAGAGACTAAGGTCAGATGGAGGGGGAGAGTATTTTTCAAATGAGTTCAATGATTATTTGTGGAATGCAGGTATAAAGAGAGAAGTTACTTGCAGGTACTCTCCTCAACAAAATGGGGTAGCAGAAAGAAGAAATAGGACTCTTGTTGAGTTTGCAAGGTCCATGATGAAAGAGAAGAATTGCCCAAATTATTTGTGGGCTGAGGCTGTTAATACAGCTACATATTTGGTTAATAGATTGCCTTGTAAAGCTTTGCAGGGTATGACACCATATGAAGCTTGGTGGGGTAAGAAACCTACCTTGGATCATTGCAGAATATTTGGATGCTTGGCATATGCATATGTGCCATCTCAATTGAGGCATAAGTTGGAGCCTAAGGCAGAAAAGTATGTATTCATTGGTTATGATGATAAGCAAATGGGATACAGGTTGTGGAGTCCATCCACAAAGCAATTTATTGTATCCAAGGATGTTACATTTGATGAGCAAGGTACTTGGTATGCAGGTAAATATAATGTACATGCAGATGATGAAGAAGTAGTGGAACAAAGAAAAGGTAAAGCAAAGATTCAATTACTTGATGAAAGTGAGAGTAATGAAGTGCAGGTTGAAATTGAAGAGAGGCCAAGGTTTGATCCAGAATGTGATGAACCAGAGACCTCAAGAAGTGCAGAAGTTAGGAGATCATCTAGGCACAAATGGCAACCTACAAGGTATAGCTATGACACTTCATTCTTGACTACTAAAGATTATGCTTATTTGGTAAAAGCAGATGAAGACCCTTCTACATATGAAGAAGCCAAAGGGAAGAAGAATTGGGAAGATGCTATGCAAGAGGAGTATGATGCATTGATAGAGAATCAAACATGGGATTTGGTTCCTAAACCTAATAGTCAGAAGATTATTGGATGTAAGTGGGTTTACAAAACAAAGAGATTTGCAGATGGAAGTGTGTCTAGGTACAAAGCTAGACTTGTTGTGAAAGGGTATGCACAGACATATGGAGTGGACTATGATGAGACTTATAGTCCTGTGGCAAAGATGACAACCATCAGGACACTCATAGCAATTGCTGCTTGTAAAGGTTGGAAGTTGTCTCAATTAGATGTTAAAAATGCTTTCTTGAATGGTTACATTTCAGATGAAGTCTACATGGAGCAACCAGATGGGTTCAAAGATCAAGTGAGTCCAAATTATGTATGTAAGCTCAAGAGAGCTTTGTATGGGTTGAAGCAAGCCCCAAGGGCTTGGAATTATAGGCTTGTAAAATTCTTGAATGATCTTGGATTTCAAGCATCAAAGGCAGATAGTAGCTTGCTAGTCAAAGCAAGTGAAAATGGATTCATTTATGTGTGTATTTATGTTGATGACATAATACTTACAGGAACAGATGATAAGGAGATACAAATGATCAAGAAGCAGATGGAGAAAGAGTTCAAAATCAGTGATTTGGGGAACCTATCATTCTTCTTGGGAATGGAGATATCTTATACTCAACATGGAGTATATGTGACCCAAGAAAGGTATCTTAAAAATTTGCTAACCAAATTTAAAATGGAAGATTGCAGGGTTGCACCTACACCTTTGGAAGTGAACCATAAATTTTCTAGGTTTGGAGGAGAAGAGTTCAGAGATATGAAACTCTATCAAAGTTTGGTTGGTAGCTTGATTTATGCTACATTGACAAGGCCTGACTTGTCATATGCAGTTGGTGTGCTTTCACAATTCATGCATTGTCCTAGAAAGGAACATTGGATTGCAGGACAAAGAGTACTTAGGTACATCAAGGGTACACTCAAAGAAGGGTTGTACTATGGGTTTACTTCAGATACAAGAATCAAGATATATAGTGATGCAGATTGGGCAGGTAATGTGGATGATAGAAGATCAACACATGGATACTTGTGCTATGTAGGAGACAAATTGATTTCATGGTGTTCCAAGAAGCAACATACAGTTGCTTTGTCATCTACAGAAGCAGAATATAAAGGTATGGTGGAAGCTGCAAAAGAGGTAATATGGCTAAAGACACTTTTGAAAGTTTTTGATGTGATTCAGAGTACTCCTATTATTTGTGGAGACAATATGAGTTCATTATACTTGGCAGCTAATCCTGTATTCCATGCTAGAACTAAGCATATTGAAATACAGTATCATTTTCTGAGAGAGAAGGTCATTGAGAAGGAAATTGAAGTCATACACACCCCTACAAAAGATCAACTTGCAGATATGATGACTAAAAGTTTGGATGGACCTAAGTTGCAGAGGTTTAAAGATATGGCAGGAATAAAGAAGATGCAGGTAATCACAATTGAAGATTGAGGGGGAGCTGTTGGAGCAGAGCAATCATCAATAGTGATTATATGAAGATCAAAGTGAGAAGATATGTGGAAGAATGAAGATTACTTTCAGAGGAAGAAAATAGAATCAGAAATGTTTCTTTTGTATATTACTCTTGTAAATAGTTCAATGTATTTTGAAAAAGATGACGAGTTAGACTCGTATATATATCTACAGATACGTATTCATAGTAGGAGAGAGTGATATAGATCAAATAGAGAAGAATAGGTGAAGAGGTGATGAACATTGTATGTATCATCAACCATATGTATGAAAAGTAATGAAGAAGAAAATGTTGTAGATTTCTGCGCGTCGATCTTCTCTCCCATTCTCCTTCTGTGCTTATTCTTTTGAAGAATCCTTTTGCACGTATCTAAGTCCATAGCTAATCTATCTATGGCTAGAATTTGAGAGATTAATTTCAATCAGGCTGTGAGAATTTTGTTTAGGAACATTCATATGTGAAGATGTTCTGAGAGTCAAGAAATATGGCGCACATTTCATCTTCAAAGAAATGGTCAGTGCTCAGTCTACAGTGTAAAGTTTTACACAAGTGAGGGCTCAAAATCTAAGTTGGAAGGTAAGCTATCTATGGCTAGAAGATCTTGATCAAACGGGTTCAGAGTTGGGAGAACCAGTGCTAAGAAGTTGCAGATGTCAAAGTCGCCATTGCAGAGAAGCACTTTCAGACATAGGTAAAGTGTTTCACACATTTCTCAGTGTGTACTTAATCTTTTCGAGAGATTTAACTTGGCAAAGTTGCGCAACCTTAAGGCGAAGTGTTGTGCAAAGTTTTATCAAAAACTTTACAGGATTGATTAGTCAATGAGTGACTAATCTGCAGCAGACTTTTCTGAAGAAACTGAATTTTTCAGAATAATCAATTTCTTGATAATTTGGTGAAGATTCTCTAAATTAGGTGGAGTCTAAAGCTGATCTTGATATAGAGGTGATCTAAATTCAAGGTCAATTTGTTCTTTTGGAGATTAACACTCTCCATCACTGAATACCAGTTAGCCATTGAGAAAGAGATAGGTAAGAAACCATCGCATGCAACTCAATTCGAGGAGGCCGATCTACCACTTGATGCGCAGCAAGGAGTGATCTATCAACCAGAGTGGCGCAAAGATTTACTATAGAAGTATCCAGAAATGATGAGTACATGGGTAAAGGCACCTTTGCATTTGAAGTATAACCCGTGTTGGGGACCAGTACCACGACGCCGCTCCTGGACTGCCTTTGCTATTAAGGTACAAAACAATAAGCAGTGCCAAGACTAGTTGAATTACTCCTATTTTAAGCCACCCATTGAGTTACCAACTGTAGGCTACATGATGGCTACAATTCGCCACTGGCTCCCTAGACTAAAGCATATGGACGATATAGCGGCACATATGACTGTCAAAATCTTTGACATGATGCAAATGATTTTTAAAGTCTTCCGACGCGTCAAGGCACCTCATGTAAACACCCCGGGCTTTGAGCATGGCAATTTCGATCTGGTATATGATATGAGTACAACGCCATCGCTACGGGTGTGTTATGCCTGGCATTGCAGAATAAAATATCTACCGGCGTGCTACAAGCAGACATTCGAAGAGATGTTCACAACCGGCTTCCGGGAATACCATTCAGAGGTATTCATAAGCAGGCCTACACATTTATTACAATTATTTGCCTGTGAACGAATGGTCTATTCCACACACTATCAGCTCCCGCCACCGGAAGAACCGCAACCTATCGACTGGGAGAAACTCGAGGCAGATCTGGCCTGAGGCATTCGTATCTCCGAGCACACCCTCGCTCAAGACCTCCTACAGAACTATATCCGGCAGACCTCACAACAAGGTTCTGTCAGGGACGACAGAAGCGAGAGGGAGGGAGGTGTTGGAAGCAGCCAGAGGCACAGACGACGCGGAAGCATGTAATGATGGAGCAGGAAGCTAGTGGAATCTTTTTTCAAAGAATCATGTTTTAGAAATACTTTTCAAAAACCTCCAACAGTGATTTTTATCACTATTGTAACATATGTAACATAGAAAACCCCATTTTGTAATCCATAGCTCCATTTTGTGCAAGCCGAGGAGTCCTCGAGCTTGAGGAGCTTAGGTAGAACAAGCGTATCAATTTTTGTTATTTTTAGACACCGTTTACCCTTCCAAATAGCATCTAGGACCTAATTTTT
>CM035444.1:111417794-111420294 GCA_020310875.1 Ceratopteris richardii
ATGAGCAAGACTTGAAGGGAGATGGAGATAAAGGACAAAGTTCTGCAATGTACATGAAGAACTAAGAAGAAAGGAGATAAAGGTAAAGCAAAGGATGAAGAAGAGTCTAACTTCTCAAGTTTATTATGCAAGAGGTAAAGGCACTGGCAGAGGAAGAGCAAGAGGTTTTGGAAGAGGAAGAGGTAATCAAAATAACAACAAAAAGGCTTGCTGGATCTGTGGATTGAGTAATCATTTGGCTCATGACTGTTGGCACAACCAACAAGGATCAAACCAGAATCAAAACAACAATAGCAGAGGTCGAGGTGGAAGATATCAAAGTAATTTTCAAAGAGGTAGACAAAGTCAAAGAGGAGGCTATGGTAGAGGTGGAGGAAGAAGTTGGGGACAGAATCAATCCTACAACACCACCTACTACAACTATGCAAATGACACACAGAATGAAAGTCATACATCATTGATGATGAATTCAATCAGCACATCAGACTAAAGAAGATCTAAAGGTATTTTACATTGACTCTGGATGTTCTAATCATTTGTCAGGAAACATAGAATTGATGTCAGATTTGGAAAAAGGCATTTCTAGTCACACAGTTCAAACTGGTGATAATACAAGACATAGTGTACATTCAATTGGAAAAGTGAAATGCAAGAGTGGAGCAGATTTGCTAACCAATGTTTTGTATGTTCCTACAATACCTAAAAACTTGATTAGTGTGGGACAGATAGTTGAAAAAGGTTTTCAAGTCAGGTTTACAAATGAAGGAGTATTTGTGGAAGATCCAGAGAATGGATATAATCAGATTGTCTCTGGTAAGAAAGAAGGTAGACTCTTTACTTTAAGAGTGCAAGGGAACATTGGTCAAGCTTTGCTCACACATGGTGAAGCAATGATTACAGAACTTGATCTCTGGCATAAGAGATTAGGTCATTTTAATGAAAGAGGAATTAAAGCTATGGTTGCTAATCAGTCTGTACTAGGATTACCAAATGTGCAAAGTCAACATATGGTTTATAAATGTGAAGCATGTCAAATGGGTAAAGCACACAGGTTACCATTTCAAAAGAAAGGATTCAAACATGATGGAGTACTTGAGCTCATTCATACAGATGTATGGGGACCAACAAAAGAAGGATCTATCAGTGGCTCAAGGTATTATGTTCTTTTCATTGATGATGCTACAAGATGGATAACATTATATGTTTTGAAGGAAAGATCAGAAGTGTTTGGAGCCTTTCAAGCATTTTCATGCATATGCAGAGAGAGTAACAGGTCAAAAGCTTAAGAGACTGAGGTCTGATGGAGGGGGAGAATACTTCTCCCAAGAGTTCAATGATTATCTTTGGAATGCAGGTATTAAGAGAGAAATAACTTGCAGGTATACACCACAACAAAATGGTGTAGCAGAAAGAAGGAACAGGACTTTGGTTGAGTTTGCTAGAGCTATGCTAAAGGAGAAGAACTGTCCAAATTATCTTTCGGCTGAGGCTGTAAATACAGCTACATATCTTGTGAATAGATTACCATGTGCAGCTCTTAATGGAATGACTCCATATGAAGCTTGGTGGGGTAAGAAACCAACACTAGATCATTGTAGAGTGTTTGGATCAATTGCATATGCTTATGTGCCATCACAACTTAGGCATAAACTTGAACCAAAGGCAGAAAAATATGTGTTCATTGGTTATGATGAAAAGCAGATGGGTTACAGATTGTGGAATCCTCTAACCAAACAATTTATTGTTTCTAGAGATGTTACATTTGATGAACAGAAAAGTTGGTATGCAGATCAAAGTCATACAGCTGAAGAATTTGAAGAAGAGGTAAGAAGATGTGAGAAAGGAAAATCAATTGTGCAGGTGAATAGAGATGAAGACTATATGCAAGCAAGTACATCCAGAAGTGGATTAACAAGAATGAATGAAGAAGCTCCTATATTTGATGAAGAGGTGTATCCAGAAACTTATGAAGAATGTGAACCAAGAAGGTCAAGCAGGACAAGGAGACAACCAGAAAGGTATTCTTATGATACTTCTTACATAACTCAGAAGAACTATGCATATATGGTCAAAGATGATGAAGAACCTCAGAACTATGATGAAGCTAAAGGTAAGAAGCAATGGGAAGAAGCAATGAAGGAAGAGTTCAATGCACTGGAGGAGAACAAGACATGGGAACTTGTTCCTAAACCAAATGGTAAGAAAGTAATTGGAAATAAATGGGTTTATAAAGTGAAGAAGCTTGCAGATGGAAGTATAGCCAGATACAAAGCTAGATTGGTGGTGAAAGGCTATGCCCAGACCTATGGCATAGATTATGATGAGACATTCAGTCCTGTAGCTAAGATGTCAACTATAAGGACAATCATTGCTATTGCAGCTTCAAAAGGATGGACCCTAAGTCAATTGGATATAAAAAATGCATTCTTGAATGGATACATATCAGATGAGGTATACATGGAACAACCTCAAGGGTTTATAGATTCGAGGTATCCAAATT
>CM035444.1:111427794-111432794 GCA_020310875.1 Ceratopteris richardii
TCTCTCAGCATGTTTGCAATTAGGCTATTAGACTTTAACCATAGATAGATTAACTATGGATTTAGATGTCTACAAAAGGATTTCTAATATAATAAAACATAGAAGGAGAACTGGAGAAAATATTGACACGCATTTCATTGAACATTCTTTCTATTCAACTCATCATACATATGATGGATGATACACACAATACTCATCATCTATTCTTCTCTATCTCATCTTTATTTCATTTCTCTTATCTAATACAACCATATAAATGTATATATATATAAACATATGAGTATTGATTTGTCATTACTTCAAGTATTTTGAAGTATTTAAAAATTTAATGTACATATGTTTATAGAACTTTTCTTCCTGAACCTTCACTTCACTTCATGAAGTTAGACTTCAATCTTTTTTTCATATCTTTATTTCTAGGCTTCATATAATCACCAATTGTTGATTGTCTTGCTCCAACAGCTCCCCCTCAATCATCAATTGTGATTACCTGCATCTTCTTTATTCCTGCCATATCTTTAAACCTCTGCAACTTTGGTCCATCTAAGCTCTTTGTCATCACATCTAAAAGTTAACATTTTGTAGGAGTATTCATAACTTCTATTTCTTTATCAACAAACTTCTCTCTCAAAAAATGATATTGAATCTCAATATGTTTAGTTCGAGAATGGAATACAGGATTTGCTGCCAAATATAAGAACTCATATTGTCTCCACAAATGATAGGAGTACTCTGAACAATATCAAAACTCTTCATAAGAATCTTTAACCATATTACTTCCTTTGCAGCTTCTACCATGCCTTTGTATTATGCTTCTGTAGATGATAAAGCAATTGTATGTTGCTTCTTAGAGCACCATGAAATTAGCTTATCTCCCACATAACACAAGTATCCATGTGTTGATCTTCTATCATCAGAATTACCTGCCCAATCTGCATCACTATATATTTTGACTCTTGTATGTGAAGTAAATCCATAGTACAAACCTTCTTTAAGTGTGCCCTTGATGTACCTAAGTACTCTTTGTCCTGCAATCCAATGTTCCTTTCTAGGACAATGCATGAATTGGGATAGAACTCCAACTGCATATGATAAATCAAGCCTTGTTAATGTAGCATAAATCAAGCTACCCACCAAACTCTGATAAAGCTTCATATCTTTGAATTCTTCTCCTCCATATCTACTCAATCTATGATTCACCTCCATTGGAGTTGGTGCTATCTTGCAATCTTCCATTTTAAATTTGTTTAGCAAATTTTCCAGATACCTTTCTTGAGTTACATATACTCCTTGTTGAGTATATGAAATCTCCATTCCAAAAAAGAATGACAAATTTCCCAAATCACTGATTTTGAATTCTTTCTCCATCTGCTTTTTAATCATGTGTATACCTTTTTCATCTGTTCCTATAAGTATTATGTCATCAACATAAATACAAACATAAATAAATCCATCCTCACTTGCTTTTGACTAGCAAGCTACTATCTGCCTTTGATGCTTGAAATCCAAGTTCCTTCAAGAACTTTACAAGCCTATAATTCCATGCCCTTGGGGCCTGCTTCAACCCATACAAAGCTCTCTTGAGCTTACACACATGATTTGGATACACTTGATCTTTGAAACCATCTAGTTGTTCCATGTAGACTTCATCTGAAATATAACCATTCAAGAATGCATTCTTCACATCTAATTGAGATAATGTCCAACCTTTGCAAGCAACAATTGCTATGAGAGTCCTTATGGTTGTCATCTTTGCAACAAGACTATAAGTTTCATCATAGTCCACACCATATGTATGTGCATATCCCTTTACAACAAGCCTGGCTTTGTACCTAGATACACTTCCATCTACAAACCTTTTTGTTTTGTAGACCCATCTACATCCAATGATCTTATGACTATTTGGTTTAGGAACCAAATCCCATGTCTCATTTTCCATTAATGCATCATATTCTTCTTGCATAGTTTTTTCCCAATTCTTCTTTCCTTTGGCTTCATCATATGTGGATCGATCCTCATCTGCTTTTAACATATAAGCATAATCTTTAGTAGTCAAGAATGAAGTATCATAGCTATACCTTGTAGGTTGCCATTTGTGCGTAGATGACCTTCTGAGTTCTCCACTTCTTGAAGTTTCTGGTTCATCATATTCTGGATCAAACATTGGCCTTTCTTCTACTTCAACTTGTACTTCATTGTTCTCCTCTTCATCAAATATCTGAACCTTTGATTTACCTTTCTTTTGATTCACAACTTCTTCATCATTTGCATGAACATTAAGTGTACCTGCATACCAAGTACCTTGCTCATCAAATGTAACATCCTTAGACACAAGGAATTGCTTTGTGGATGGACTCCACAACCTATAACCCATGTGCTTGTCATCATAGCTAATGAATACATATTTCTCTACTTTAGGTTCCAATTTATGCCTCAATTGAGATGGTACATATGCATATGCCAAACATCCAAATATTTTACAATGATCCAATGTAGGTCTCTTACCCCACCAAGCTTTAGATGGTGTCATACGGTGCAAGGCTTTACATGGTAACCTATTGACCAAATATGTGGCTGTGTTTACAGCCTCAGCCCACAAATAATTAGGACAATTTTTCTCCTTCATCATTGATCTTGCAAACTCAACAAGAGTTCTGTTTCTTCTCTCTGCTACTCCATTTTGTTGAGGAGAGTACCTGCAAGTAACCTCTCTCTTTATACCTGCATTCCACAAATAATCACTGAATTCATTTGAGAAATACTCTCCCCTCCATGTGACCTTAACCTCTTCAATTTTTGACATGTAATTATTTTCTGCATATGCATGATAGTGTTTAAATGTATTAAACACTTGTGACTTGTCTTTGATCACATAGATTGTAATCCACCTAGTAGCATCATTAACATATATGACATAATATCTTGAACCATTTATACTAAAGTCCTTTGAAGGATCCCACACATCTGTATGTACCAATTCAAGTCTTTCTAAATACATAAAACCATGCTTAGAATAAGATTGCTTGTGAGCCTTACCTAATTGACATGCCTCACATCTGTATTTCATATGTTGACCTACAACATTAGGCAATCCAAGTACTGAACCATTGTTAACCATATCTTTGATACCTCTTTCATTAAAGTGTCCAAGTCTTTTATGCCAAAGATCCAATTCAGACACCTTTTGCTCTCCATATGTGAACATAGCATGTCCAATATTACCTTGTATCTTTAATGTGAAGAGCCTTCCTTCCTTCTTTCGTGTAACCATTTGTTTATACCCTTGACTAGGGTCTTCAACATAAACTCCTTCATTAGTGAACCTTACCTCATTTCCTTTTTCCACAATTTGTCCTACACTAATCAAATTCTTTGGAATTGTAGGAACATACAAAACCTTACTCAAGAGAGTACTTCCATGTTTGGCTTTAACTGAACCAATTGAGTTCACTTTGTGCTTTGTATTGTCACCTGTTTGAACTGTGTGATCTATTGCCTTATGATCTAGATGAGTCATCAAAGCAATGTTTCTACTCAGATGATTACTACATCCTGAGTCAATATAAAATACTCTCATGTCTTCATGTGATGCTTCACATGTTGCATTCATAATAAGAGTTGAATCTTCTTTCTGATCTGATGCATAATTGTAGTAAGTGTTATTATAGGATTGATTTTGGAAGTTTCCTCATCCAATTCTTCCAAAAGAATTCCTACCACCTCTACCTCTGAAGTTTCCTCTCTGATATCTGCCACCTCTTCCTCTTTGATTAAAGTTCTGATTAAAATTACCATTATTTTGATTATTATGCCAACAATCATGAGATAGATGATTGGTCTTACCACATATCCAACAAGCCCTAACATTATCTTTGTTATTTCTGCCTCTTCCTCTATTTCTGCCACTTCCTCTTCCTCTCAGGACGTTTGCTTGACTTGAAGTACCTTCATCTTCAACTGATTGTTGCTTTCCTTTACTAGCTTTCTTCTTGTCTTTAGAATACATTGCATGACCTGCACTCTTATCAACATCTCCTTTGATATCATTCTCAAAATTTAGCATATGTCCTAGAAATTGATTCAAATCAGGAGTGAAATGATCTAATGAAAGTTTTGTAGACAAAATAAAAGGCTTCCACTTCTCATCTCCTTTTAGCCCTGTGAGAATTTGTCTTACCAACTTATCTTCTTCAGTATCTTCATCAACTGCACCTAGAGAATCAGCAATGTCTTTCATCTTTGTCACATAATCAGATATTGATTGTGAAGCCTTCTTCTTGAATGTAGTAAATTCTGCCCATAATGAAGCTTTCCTTGATTTGGTTGTATTCTGAAAATGCCCATCCAAAGCATTCCATATGTCACTTGCACTTTCAAGTCCTCTGATATGAGGAAGCAAATAATCATTCACTGCCATGTAGATTATGCTTCTTGCTTGAGCATCCTTCTTCATCCAAATCTTTATATATGCAAGATCCTCCCTAGTTGGAACACTAGGATCTTTGAACTCTAGCTTTTCTTCCTCTCTTGTGATGTATCCCATCACATCTTTGCTCATGAGATGAGCTTCCATTCTCATAGACCAAGCTGGATAGTTCTCTCTATCCAACTTCTCAATTTGGAGACTATCTCCCATCCTTTCTTCGCCTATACTATCAAATCTTTAATCCTTATAAGGAATGAATGTACCTTAGCTTCGAAGTTTGCTCCTTGTGATCCTTTTGGTTGCCTTTATGTGTCTCCCTTTAGTTTTTCTTTCACACTTTATCCTTTTGAATCTTCAAGGTTTGAAATTTGTATATCTGCAAGAGTCAGGGTCTTTCTTTTCCTCAATCTGATAAATCCTGCTCTGATACCACTGATGGAGAGTGTTAATCTACAAAAGAACAAGCTATCCTTGATGTTAGACCACCTCTATATCAAGAATAACTTTAAACTCCAACCAATTTTGGAAGACAAGTACCAAATTGTCAAGACTTTAGCTAACTCTGAAGAAAATC
>CM035444.1:111450294-111452794 GCA_020310875.1 Ceratopteris richardii
GTATCTGAGCAGATTCTTCATGATATAAAACTGGACCTCTGGGTGGTGGTTGCGCTGCTAAGATGGTCGGAAACAAGAAAGTGATTATGTGCGGGAGACGTGATTGTGGCAAATCTCCTTTGTTAACCTGTTTAAAAACCGAAACGCATTCGCGGTGAATGCGTTGGAAAAAATAGGAAGTGAAATTGATAGGCTCGCGAGCAACCATATCAATTACCGAGTAGAATGGGCGAGATATCCCATAGGTTCGTTTTTGTAAGTTCTGGATGGCTACTAGATATTGTAATGCTGTTCTTTCAAGTTCAGGGCGACAGAGGATGGCATACTCATTTGAAGAGTGCCTGCGAAACAACTGATTCATCGTAGCGAATGGAAGATTGGATCCAACATGTGGAGTGGCTCTGCTACATATGGCCTGGCATGGAGTTCACAAAGCTTAATGGCATCCAATTTGACAATATATTTATGATGATTATCTTTAAATGTTAGTTCTTGCACTGACCAATCCTGGATAACCTTAGCCTGTTTTAACCAGGGTCGTCCGAAAAGGAGATCATAATCAAGACTAGACTCCGATAGTTCTAAGACTACAAAAGTCATTTTAAACGTTGTTCCCTGCAAAGTTATCGGAACATTTCTTACAAGTCCTACCGGGTGAACTCTAGATTGATCGGCCATTCTTACGAAAAATTGAACAGGCTCGATTTTTGTCCATCCCAACTTCTTACAAAGTGTTGTAGTGGCAATGTTTACACTAGACCCACCATCAATTAGTACTTGAGTAATTTTGTGATTTTTGTACCATACTGTAATTAAAGGGACCGAATGATCCACCGTAGAATCAGCTTCCGGTTGTAGTGTTGCTGTCGCTGGAATGCAGGAAGATCCAGGACTGAGCTGTTGTTGGATTTGCTACCGAACTCCCGGTACTAGTGTAAGTAATTGTCCAAGAGGGAGAGTAATGGACGCCTTAGATAAAATTTCCCATGCCTGATCTGTTTGAATTGTACTTTTCACCGATTCTGAAGATGATGCGCCTGTTACATGGGTAGAATCTTGTTCCTGCGATCCTTCCTTTGGCAGCAAAACTTGGGTTACTGGAATGGGATCTGGAAACATTATAGGCTCTTTGGTGGTCCATTGATTAGCTTTGTCATACATTCTCTGTTGTTCATGGATGCCAAGTTCAAACACTTCTGCTACTGGTTGTAACTGCTTACCAGATCTGGTTTGAATCACTGCAGCCTGAGTTTCTACTGGTGAACTATATACCATATTGGTCATAGGGTTCTGTTGCTCTTTCTTCCTTTGATCATATTCAGCTGCATCTTTACAGAATCTGCGTATGTGACCTAAGTCACCGCAAAAATGACAGCGAGGGGGTGGCAAAGAATTACCTTCCTGTGATGTTCCTGTCTGCCAATGATTTGTATTGTAATTTGTATTCCGTTGTCCTCGATAATTTCTGTATCCTTGTTGCTGATTATTTCTCATCTGAGGTGGGATATCATGAGTGGTCGGCTGCCCTGGTTCTTGTATGATAGCATTTATAGTGGCTGGTCCCTGCACTTTGGCATTATAAACACAGTTTTTGGTGGAATGTCCGGTTGTATTGCACATAGCGCAATACATCTGATTAAGGGCACATGTGGCACTGGTGTGCCCTGGATTTTTGCACTTAGTGCAGTACAATTGTCTAGCCCGATCCTCTGCAACACTTTTACTGGCTTTTAACCACTCTAAGTATTCGGTAAAGCCTCCAACCTTATGCTCGAGCTACAAAGCCATTGCAATAACTGCATCTAATGTCATAGCTCCCACACAACGGATGATCATAATCTGTTTGAGCTGTGGAGTTAACCCATTAATAAACCACTGAGTGATGACATCATCCGGTAAATTAGCATGTGCCGGAGGTAGTTGTCTCAAATGAGTTCTGAATAGGGTGGCATATTCCTACACTGTTTCATTCAGCCTTTGTCTATTGTTCTGTAGGTAATCAAAAATTTTGGCAGGGTTCTTCTTTAGTCGAAATCTCTGCAAAAACGCATCCCTTACCGCTTCATAGGTGTCGAAATGGTTGATATCATATTCTGTAAGCCACCTCACTACTTGATTAACTAAGGTTGACTGGAATACTATGGCCTTGTATGCCAGATCAGGTGGATGGTTTAGTACTGCATAACTAATTTCAAAGGTATGTACATGAGCATCAGGATCATCGCCTGGAAATCCACCGAATTTTGTGTAGGTAACTCCTGTTGGAACCGGACAAGGTGGAAGTAGTTGTTGTTGTTGTTGTTGTTGTTGTTGTTGTTGCTGTTGTTGTTGTTGTTGTTGCCCACTCATGTTGGTACTGTTACTATTTCCTAAGTTCTGAGGATGTGCTTCTAGTTCTTCAGAGTCTGTATGATTAGACTGCTCTCCTTTAGATTTGACAATAGCACTCAACCTCTTACGAATTTCTAATTCGAATAGCTTATCCTCTTCTACGGTATCA
>CM035444.1:111472794-111475294 GCA_020310875.1 Ceratopteris richardii
TAGAAGACACCAAGAACATTGCTTTATATAATTACAAGGATCAAACACTTTCAGAGTTAGAAATATGGCACAAGAGGTTAGGTCACATAGGTGAAAGAACCCTAAAGCAAATGTGCAGGGATCAATGTGTGCTTGGAATACCTAATGTATCCAAGCAACACATGATTTATAAGTGTGGAGCATGTCAGTTTGGTAAGTCTCATAGGTTGCCCTACTCAAGGAAAGGTTTCATGCATGAAGATTACCTAGACTTGGTACACACAGATGTTTGGGGACCTAGCAAGGATCCCTCCATTTTAGGATCAAGGTACTATGTGTCCTTCATTGATGACTATGACAGGTGGACTATCTTATACTTTATGAAGCATAAAGATGAAGTGTTTAATTGTTTCAAGAGGTATCTTGCACTTGTTGGAAACCAAACAGGAAGAAGCTTGAAAAGGCTAAGGTCAGATGGTGGAGGAGAATACTTCTCAAATGAGTTTGAAGATTTCTTGCAGGAAAGAGGCATCAAGAGGGAGATAACCACAAGGTACTCACCTGAACAAAATGGAGTAGCTGAAAGAAGGAATAGACTCATAGTAGAAACAGCTAGGTCTATGCTTAATGAAAAGAAGTTGCCAAATTATCTTTGGGCAGAAAGTGTATCTACTGCCACCTATCTCATCAATAGGTTGCCATCCAAATCACTTGATGGCATGACACCATATGAAGCTTGGCATGGCAAGAGACCTTCTCTGGATCATTGTAAAATCTTTGGTTGTGTAGCATATGTGCATATTCCCTCACAGGTTAGGGGAAAGCTAGACCCTAAAGTTGAAAAATGTATCTTCATTGGTTATGATTTGAACCAAAAGGGATACAGATTCTACAACCCAACAAACAAAGGCTTCAAGGTAAGCAGAGATATCATCTTTGATGAGAATGACTCATGGTATGAGAATGAATGCAGGAAAGTTAGTCTACCCTATGATATGAAAGAAGATTTCCCAAAGCTCACCAAGGAGGAACCAATCCAGAAAGATGAATCAAGCTCAGATGATGATGATACAATAAACCTTGAAGAGTTCAAGGCATGGAAGTCCAAAGGAAAGATGAAGATGAAGAAGCTTGAGGATACACCAGAATCCTCAACTCAAGCAATGAGGAGATCTCAGAGAGAAAAGAAGAAGCCTATCAGATTTGGGTATGACACATCACTTGTAACTAAACATTTTGTATATCTTGCAAAGGATTTGTTGAATGAAGAACCAGATACCTATGAAGAAGCTATCACCAAACCAGAATGGAAAGGAGCTATGGATGAAGAAATGGAAGCTCTGAAGGAGAGTGATACTTGGGACTTGGTACCCAAGAAGGACTCTATGAAGGTGATAGGATCCAGAGCTAAAGAGAAATTCAGATGAAACAATCAACAGGTACAAAGCTAGGTTGGTAGCCAAGGGTTTTGCACAAACCCAAGGCATTGATTATGAGGAGACATTTTCTCCTGTGGCTAAGATGCCAACTATCAGAATATAGGTGAGTATAGCTGCATCCAAGAATTGGAACATGTACCAATTAGATGTCAAGAATGCTTTCTTGAATGGATGGATATCTGAAGAAGTCTACATGTCACAACCACCTGGCTATGAAGATCCCAAGAAGGTAAATTATGTTTGTAAATTGAAGAAGGCTCTATATGGTTTGAAGCAGGCACCTAGAGCATGGAATTACAGGTTGACAACCTACCTCCAAGACTAAGGATTTGTGATGAGCAAAGCTGATACTTCTCTGTTCATAAAGAGAAGTAGTACAGAGGTAATCTACTTGTGTGTTTATGTTGATGACATCATCATTACAGGAAATGATGTCAATGGGATTAGACACATCAAAGGACAGATGATGAAGGAATTCAAGATCAATGATCTTGGATTATTGAAGTACTTCTTAGGTCTTGAGTTAGTCTACACCAACTCAGGTATATATATCACTCAAAAGAAGTATGTACAGGATATGGTCAAGAAGTTTGGCTTGTAGGATGCTAAAGTCTCAACTACTCCAATGGAGGTCAACCTAAAGTTAAGTGCTCATGAAGGGGATGAAATACAAGACATTACAGGATATCAAAGCATGGTAGGTAGTTTGAATTATGCTACCTTGACAAGAATTGACATAGCATATGGAGTTAGTGTGCTAAGACAATTCATGCACAAACCAAGGGTACCTCACCTAGAGGCAGCTAAGAAAATCTTGAAGTACCTCAAAGGAACTCAAAGTCATGGTTTGTACTTTCCTTATACATCAGATATTGATATTAAAGTATATTCAGATGCAGATTGGGCAGGATGCAAGGATGATAGGAGGAGCATATCAGGTTACATTTGTTTTGCAGGAGATAAACCTATTTCTTGGTCAGCCAAGAAGCAACCTACAGTGGCATTGTCATCCACTGAAGCAAAATATAGAGGGCTTGCCAATGCCACTCAAGAAGCTATCTGGTTGAAGCTCTTGTATACAG
>CM035444.1:111497794-111517794 GCA_020310875.1 Ceratopteris richardii
CATTCTCCTTCAAGGCTTCCATTTCTTCATCCATTGCATCTCTCCAAGCTTTCTTGCTCTGTGCTTCTTCGAATGTGGTGGGCTCTTCATTGGTTGAATCTTTTGCAATGTAGATTGAGTGCTTTGTGACCAAAGAAGTATCATAACCAAACCTCTCAGGTTTCTTCTTCTCCCTTGAAGACCTTCTAAGTGGTTGATGTGAGCTCTCCGGTCCATATGTAGCATCCTGCATCTTTGCTTTACCTTTGTTCTTCCATAGCTTTAGTCTTTCCAAGTCTTCTAGGTCAATCTCCGAATCACTTTCTTCAATCTGCTTTGGCTCCTTTGGTTGAAGTGATGGAAAATCTTCATCCAAGTCATATGGCAGCTTCACTTTCCTATCATCATCAAACCATGATTTGTTTTCATCAAAAATTACATCTCTACTCACAGAAAATCCTTTATTGGTTGGATTGTACAATCTATATCCTTTTTGGTTTTGATCATAACCAATGAATACGCACTTCTCTGCCTTGGGATCCAATTTCCCTCTTACTTGAGAAGGAATGTGAGCATAGGCTAAGCATCCAAAGATTTTGCAATGCTCTAGACTAGGTCTTCTTCCATTTCACACTTCATATGGAGTGGTTCCATCTAGTGACTTAGATGGAAGTCTATTTATGAGATATGTGGCTGTAGACACAGCCTCTGCCCATAGGTAGTTTGGCAATCCCTTTTCGTTGAGCATGGACCTTGCAGCTTCAACAATAGCTCTGTTCCTCCTCTCTGCTACACCATTGAGTTCGGGTGTATACCTTGTAGTGACTTCCCTTTTAATGCCTCTTTCATACAAGAAGGCATCAAATTCAGAAGAGAAGTATTCTCCTCCACCATCTGATCTGAGTCTTTTCAAAGTCCTACCTGTTTGATTTTCAACAAGAGCAATATACTTCTTAAAGCAATTAAACACTTCATCCTTGTGCTTCATGAAAAACAGAATGGTCCACCTGCTACAATCATCTATGAAAGACACATAATATCTTGAGCCTGATATAGATGGCTCCTTACTTGGAACCCACACATCTGTGTGCACTAGATCCAAAGGATTTTGATACATATATCCTTTCTTATCGAAAGGTTGTCTATGAGCCTTGCCGAGTTGACAAGCTTCACACTTATAAATCATGTGTTGCCTTGTGATATTAGGCAAACCAAGTACACTTTGGTCCCTGCAAATCTGTTTGAGTGTCCTCTCACCAATGTGAGGAAGCCTTTGGTGCCATATCTCCAACTCTGTAAGAGTTTGAGATCCATAGCTAAACAAAGCTATGTTCTTTGTATCTTCCACTTCAAAAGTGAAAAGCCTTCCTGTCTTTTCTCCTTTGGCAATCCTTCGAAAGCCTTGCCTTGGGTCTTCAACATATGCTCCAAATCGATTGAATCTAACCTGCAATCCTTTTTCAACAATCTGTCCAACACTTATTAAATTTTTGGTAATTGTAGGGACATACAAGACTTTGCTTAAGAGGTTCATATTCCCATCTGATGTCTTCACATTACCTATTGTTGGCACACAAAGCAACAGAGGAATCATGCACAATACGGCAACAAGGCCAGATCATTTTTTCCCATGGGTTATGTACAACTCAAGTGATTTTAATCACTACACAAACATTGTAAATCCCGTTTTTGGTAGAATAGACTCCATTTTGTGCAAGCCGAGGAGTCCTCGAGCTTGAGGAGTATTAGAAGTACTATCGTACCAAATTTCATAATTTTTAGACTTCGTTTGAGCTCTCAAATAAGCCCTGGAACCTAATTTTTAACTAGGCCGGACACTAGGTCTGGACAGGGCCAAAGCTAGTCAAAAACTATAAAAAGAGCTAGAGAGCTCATTTTTGAGGCTAGATTGTAATTGAAACGAACTTGTAAGAGCATTTTGAAAGTAATCTAAAAGCTCCATTGATCCTCACTCTTTGTCTTGCCGTGTGTGCGCGTGTGTGTGTATGTGTGTGCATGCTAGTGTGCTTCTCACTCACGCACTTGTGCCGCCACTTGCTCGAGGTCTTCATACCATCCTCACGTCTTCCCGGATTGACATTAAAGGAGGTGTTACTCATCATTGAGCTACACCAAATTTTGGCGCCGTTGCCGGGGATCGAGCTTTGAGGACGAGCGTGTGATGGTAAGACGTAGAGTTGACGCGTTGGAGTTGTAGGTATTTTCTTCACTCTCATCAATTTTCTTTTACTTTCTTCACCATCATCATCACCATCTCCCACGTCCATCTCCATCATCGCGAAAATTTCAGTTTTTTGACTATATCCCCACCTCCACCTCATTTCCCTCATTTCACTTGTGAGAGAGAGCGAGAGAGCGAATTTGCATGTGCTGTTTTTGCATGTTTTCTGAGCTACTTTGCAGGTTTTTGCTGTATCATCATCCCCAGTAGTGTGCGCAGGTACGACAGGCTCTGCACAGGTCCCGGGACGACAACCTCTGTCTATCGCGACAGACAGAAAATCTTAAAAATTTGTGAATGCATGATTAGCACTGTAACCTACACCTTGAGGGCACTCTAGAACACTAGAAGTTTTCCAAAAAATTGCATTTTTTCAGTCTATCGCGACAGACACCGTCTATCGCGACAGACAGAATTTCACGACAGATAGCGTCTATCGCGACAGACACCGTCTATCGCGACAGACAGAATTTCACGACAGATAGCGTCTATCGCGACAGACACCGTCTATCGCGACAGACAGAATTTCACGACAGATAGCGTCTATCGCGACAGACACCGTCTATCGCGACAGACAGAAATCCGCGACAGATAGCGTCTATCGCGACAGACACCGTCTATCGCGACAGACAAAAATCCGCTACAGATAGCGTCTATCGCGACAGACACCGTCTATCGTGACAGACAGAAATCCGCGACAGATACCGTCTATCGCGACAGACACCGTCTATCGCGACAGACAGAAATCCACGATAGACACTGTCTATCGCGACAGACACCGTCTATCGCGACAGACAGCCCCCACGATAGATTGTGTCTATCGCGACAGACACCGTCTATCGCGATAGACAGGCATTTTCGGCAAAAAATTAAGGAGTGAATTTTTGGAAATTTAGGCTAAATTTTGGGCATATTTGCACTTTCATGTACTCATATACTTACGAAGGCCTTAGAAAATGCATTAAAACCCCCGAAAGGTTCTGTTTGTCTAGTTAACCCCCTAAACCCTGAACGGTCATAACTTTTTCATACGAAATCCATTTTCTGAGCTCTAGGGCTTGTCGGAAAGCTCGTGACATATACTACACGCCCTCAACTGTTTTTTATAAGAATAACGCGTTGATTTTCAGATAGGATATTTGGAAGTTGACACACTGAGGGGTAGGAACACCAAGGGAGCTCTAGAGTAAATTCCTAGCAATGCAAAAGGGGGAACAAGGGTCATTAAAAAAGTGTCTGAAATAAATTGTCTGTCAATTGAAAGGTCTACTTGGAGCTAATCTTGGGATTTATGCAGGCCTATTGAGAAGCAACTGAGAGTATCCAAGCAACGGTGTGGCGCACGCTTGAGAATCAACTTCTCGAACACTAAAGAGCAAGGTTCGGCAAGAAAGGTCGGAATATTCTCAACTCCTCTTCGTCAATTCCTAGCTTAGGCTAAGAACGATTAGAAGTAGGAGTAAGTCAGGGCGACGATAGGCCACTATCAAGTTGAAGACTACCTAAAAACTCAAGTTCAAGCTAAAAACTTAATCTCTGTACTATCGACAACATAAAGGAAAGAACCTAACGTGGAACGATCAACCTGAAAGTACGAAGAACATTCAAGTATTCCTGACGACGTAATAGCAGACAAGACTTTAAACACGAGGAATAACTAAAAAGAATCAAGTGACTGGTACCAATTGATCGACAACGAGGTTGTACTCTGGGCAAAGAACTGGGCTACTTAGATAGGCATATGAACCTTAGATCAGGACGACACCTAGTAAGAGAGAGACAAAGCCTTAGATCTTCAGAGGCTAGTGTCAACCACACTGCTAGGTCCTGGGCCCAGCAGTTGAGCCACCAATCGAACTACCCTAGCTCTGAGACCAGTGAGTCAGAGATGTCTCAAGGCATGGACAGACCTACGGGAAGTTCAGGAGTGCCTTACTTATACAGGGTGGAAGGTCCTTACAAAACGCAGTTGGAATACCTTAGGACCAACCGATTAGGTGTGAGCATCTATGAGGACGGCCTAGGAAGATCAGTGGTCCAGATTAAAAACCCTGACCAATCCATAGGACTAGAGCACCCAGCGGTCAAGTTTGAAAACGGTGCATACCTGGACAAGGAAGGAACCATATACGTAGTGACCAGTCATCCAGATAGGACAGATGAATTTGGAAATGTAATTTCAGAAACGGACTTAGGTGACTTGGAACAAGGAAACATGGGAGTGGAACCTAGAACCCCTCGAGGTAAATCAGTTCTCACTAGGATTATCACGCCTGAGTGGGTCCCCCAAGATAACAAGTGCATAGATTTGCTTCTCAATCGAGAAACGGACGAAGCCTTTTGGAGGTATAAACCGGATCACCCAATTGATATAGGAACAATCATGATCTATGAGTTTAAGGATCCAGATAGCCCAGGTAGAGTGACCTACTTAGACCACACTTCGGAGAGGATCTTTGTGGTGACAGAAAATGATAGGCATGCTTACACTTGGAAGGGCGAATTCATTTTCCCCCAACCAAGATCAAATGTATCCTATGGTCAACCTGGAGCTGGAACATCCCAGGCTCATGGTATGCAAAGAGACAGAAGTAAAGATAGACCAGAAGTAAGTTTTGCCAATCCAGTGGGCAGAGAAAGAACAAGAACGGAGACGAATAGGGTAGAACCTGAGATGCTTAGAGCCCACAGGAACCAAAGAAATGTAGATGGATTCCCTCTGACGAGGCCTAGAGAGCACACAAGAACTTTGAGACCCACCCAGCTAGTTAAGTCCATGAAGAATTACTTTGACGGCACAGGAGATCCCTATGATCATGTGGCGGAGTTCAAGCAAGTCTTGAGAGCTGAACAAGTTGAGGATCTATTCACGCAGTACAATGCCTTCGGTCTGACCCTAAGGAATACGGCACTTACATGGTTTCAGCCATTGGATGAGCGCCAGTTCAGGAGCATAGACCAACTCCTAGAAGCATTTATTATTGAGTTCTCCAAGAGTGGCATAAGACACAACACCTCCTCACTGATTCACAGCTTCAAGCAAACCCCTCAAGAGACTGTGAGACTTGCCGGAAGAAGATTTAGGCAATACCTTGAAAGATGTCCTGTTTCGGAGCTACCCACATCTGCCAAACAAGTAGCCTTATTCCTTGATGGATTGCTGAGTACGAAATTGAGATCCTATGTGTATCTGAAGGACCCTAGGACTATAGAAGAGTGTGTACGCATGTGCATTGACATTGAAGATAACCTAGGGGAAGAACTAGAGCTTTCCAAAATCTACAAAGATTCAGATAGTGCATCTAGTCACTCTTCCACGCAAACCACATCAATTGAGGAACTCGCAGAGAAAGTGGCCCAGAAATTAGGAGTAACTAGCAAACAAATTCCAAGGTTTGCTCCTGTGAAAAGGTGCTATACATGCGGTGGTGACCATATGGCGAACGTCTGTCCCATTATGGCTCAACCCCAAGTAAACCCTAGTAGCCAGTACTGCACCATAGAACGGAGATACACCAACCACACCGCACAAGATTGCCCATACAACAAGCAGGCAGTTAGGCAACCCTACCCTCAGCCCTACCAACAAGGCAGATACCAGAACCAGTACCCTCCACAACCATATGGCAGGCCACAACAAAATTTCCAACCTCAATATCAAAACCAACAAAGGCCTCAGCCTGTGCTAGCACAACAACCCCCAGCCCCAGCTAATGTGATTCCGGTAAAGTATACTGCTGCAGAAGAGAACCTGAATAGAGCTATAGTCCCTGTAACATCCTTGATCTCTGAAAATGACCCAAGTGATCATAGCTTTGATTCTACCCATGTGGATAGCCCCCAGGCTTACTACATGCAGTCTCCAGAACATGGTGAGTCCTACTATAGTGAAGAGCCGAATGAACCTAGTTGGGAGTCAGATTACACGAACGTCATGTATGCAAACCCCAATTCTAGGCCTCAACCTAGGCAGGTACGACCACCAATTCCTAGAGGACCATGCTACCGATGTCAGGGGGATCACTTCATTCATGATTGTCCCTTGCCTCCGCCCACACAACCTCAGTCCGTAACTATCCAAGGCTTTTGCCAAGACTGCGGAAAAGAGCATCTCTTACGAGATTGCCCAAAGAACCCCAATAGCATGCCAAAAATCACCCCTATCAACGTTGTTGGGTTAGTGGTAGACTCCTCAGGAAGTGTCACTTCCACTGCACCAGTACAGGTAGTCACTAGGGCTCAGGCATTGCAGCAAAACCAAGGGGTAGGCCAGGAAAAGAGCCCAGATGCTAGCGATACTGAGAGCCAAAATAAAAAGAGAACAAGAGCTTGGAGAGATAGCCGCGAACGCATGAAAAGGCAGTGGGCAAAGAAGATGAGTGAACTTGAGGAAAGTCTACGAGAAACCAAGGCTAAAATCATAGAGATCACATCTCAACCGCACTCTCACACATTCCCACCGCTACCATCCCCATCACCCTCCATCCCTTCACCCTCTAAGACAGCCCACGCAACCCACCCACCACCCCAAACAGGATCGGTATTAGCTGATCCCACTCCCGAAGACATAGACATGATGCTTAAAGCATATCAGGCCAGAATCCAAGAAGGGCCAAACGTCACGGATCATGACAAGTGCTATCCTAGAGCTGACCTAGAGATAGAAAGAACCAAACTATGCGCGAAAATGGTCGCATTGGCTCAGACTATGTTTGAAGCCAGTCGCCTTTTCAATTACTCAGGCTCAGCCAAAACGCAATTACACTTGGATGGATTCCTAGAGAAGTTAGAGAGGATAATTGCAAGATCTGACAAGGAAGAAAAAAATCAAGACCAAGAAAAAGCAAGCAAAAACATGAATCATTCCCAATCGGAAGTTTATGTGGCCAATTCCACTAAACCAGACAGTTTCCCCTCCTTAGAAAGAATAGAGCGGCTAATTGCACAGTCAGAAAAGGAACCTACCCCTCAAAGGAAGGAAAGGGCAAGAGAACGGATAAGCCAGCCTCTTCAGGAAGCCCATGTGCCTCCTCAAGAAGCTTATCTTCCCCCCCAAAAGGCAGATGAGCCTCCCTCGAAAGCTCAAGTACCTCCACAGGTTGCCTACATTCCTTCTCAGGGAATGTGTGAGCCTGTTCGGAAAAGTAATAGAATAAGTAATCCTCCCCAAGAAGCTTGTGCTCCAGCCATTTGTGAGAACGAGGAGAGAGTCAACAATAGAATCAGCCCTCCTTCACAGGTTGCTTATGCGCCCAATTCTACGGAGCCAGACACTTCTTCTTCTATGAATCGGTTTGCACCAGACTTCCTACGAGAGATTCAAGAAGACAAATGGGATAACGAAAGCGAGGTCGCCCCTCCTTTTGAACTTGTGGACGATGCACACGACCAATTCCCACAAGACATCCCATCTATTTACGGGGAGCATGAGAGTGTTCAGTCTCACGAGAGATTAGACTTTGAATCTAATTCCATACAAGAGCTACCCCACTTCACAGGCCCATGGGAAGCAAAGTCCACATGTATGAGAGCACCCACAGTCTTGGTAAGGAACGACGACTCAGTCATACCTAGGAACACAGAGGTAGTGAAGAACACTAACGTGCAGTGTAATCTCAAGTTAGAAGAGCTACTCAAGGTTAGACCTGAATTATGGAAACATGTAGCCAAACAAGTACCAGAGATAGCAAAACCTCGTTCCCAGGTAGGATCCCATAGGACAGTGCCAGAAATTCCCTTGGATAAGATAGGAGATATGTGTGAAGGTGAAGAAGGGAACACCTATCTTCCCATCACCTACCAGGAATACACCACCAAGGCGATTTTGGATTCAGGTGCAGGAGTTGCAATTGCCACCACCTCCTTATGGAAGCGTTGGGGCAAGCCAGCACTCAGGCCAACGAGGATGAAGTTACAAATGGCCGATGGTCACATAGAGAGACCCCTAGGATTGCTAGAAGGAATAACTCTCACCACTTGTGGTGTCGAGTTTGAACATAGCTTTGCTATATGTGACTTCAGCAAAAATCATGCCTATGAGATGATTTTGGGAAGACCATTTATGCGACAATTGCAAGTGGTACAGGATTGGGGAACCAACTCCTTGTATTTGCAACACTTGGGTGTTACGACCAAAGTCAATCTCAAGGATTATTCTCATAGAGATGTCCCTCCTATCCAATGGAATCCCATCCATAGAGCTAAACATGACACAGAATCGGTGCATTCCATAGGGTCTGGATCCTCATGGATGCATGAAGACACCCACTTATGGATGTGCAAGGTAGCAGTAGAGGAAGAGAAGAGAGAAAAGGCCAGAGAAATAGGTGCGAACGAAACCCATAGACCCATTCAAGACCCAGCCTATGCACCTGTAGTTTTCCAGACGAGGAATTCAAACCCCATGGCTGGGCAGAAATTTTAGCAACCATGGACGTAGCCATCAACGAAGAACAATGGACACCTCACTGTGATGAGGATGGCTATGACATTTTAGTCTTCTCCATAGAGCCAATCATGGGAGAGGCAGTTTTAGAAGAATGCGAACCTAGCCCTGATGCATTTGAGGATGCAAGTGATTCCGATCTAGAGTCAATCATTATGGACCCACCATTTGCATCAGATGAAGAATACTTCCATGAGGTAGAATTTCAACCCCAGAGGCATGGAGAGGTTACAAATGATGTAAGATTAGCAACGCATATGACCCCTAAGGAAGAAGGAAAGAAACGAAAGAAGAGAGAAGCCTTACCAGAAGAGGAAGAATCTTTGTTTGAGGTCCTAGAAAATTTTAAGAAGTATGAGATAGATGACAGGAGAGTCATGATTAGAATGCCCAAACGAGAGGCACAATCAGGAGAGGCCTATGATAACAAAGAAACTACCAAGAAAATCGTAGTGGCCCTAGAAGAAGGAGAGGAGAGATGCACGTATATAGGCCATGACCTGACAGAAGAAGAAGAGCACGAATTGATTGCCTTGCTAAGAGAATATAGAGATGTATTCGCTTGGTGTTACAAGGATTTGAAAGGTGTTGACCCGGACATATGCTCACACACCATCCCCATGACGTCAGATGCCAAACCCTCTAAGCAAAAGCCCTATACTTATAACGATAATTACGCTGCTAAGATCAAAGAAGAGATAGATAGATTGGTTGAAGCTGGATTTATTTATGAAATTGAGCACACTGAGTGGGTATCCCCCATCGTTGTGGTGCCCAAGAAGAATGGCAAGTTGCGTGTGTGCATTAACTTGAAAAAGGTTAATGCCGCCACGATTCGAGATAACTATCCACTTCCCATCACAGAACATCTCTTAGAAAGAGTGGCAGGGAAGGAAGTGTACAGCTTCCTTGATGGATTTTCGGGTTACAATCAAGTAGCCATAGCTCCAGAGGATCAGCATAAGACCGCCTTTGCCACCGAATGGGGCATTTTTGCTTTTAGAGTAATGCCATTTGGGCTTACCAATGCACCAGCTACCTTCCAGAGGCTGATGTCCCATGTGTTTAAGGAGTTCCTGAGGAAGAGTTTAGAAGTCTATGTTGATGATCTTTGTGCTCATTCCAACATTACACAAACCCATATCCCTGAACTCAGACAAATCTTTCACAAATGTAGAGAATATCAAGTCTGCCTGAACCCAGAAAAGTGCGTTTTTATGGTCAGGCAAGGCAAGATTCTAGGACACATAGTGTCAAAGAATGGCATATCTACAGACGAAGAAAAAGTGAGAGCCATAGCAGAGCTACCGAGGCCAAAGAATGTCAAGGAAGTACAAGCTTTCATGGGGCATTGTGGGTATTACCGACGTTTCATCCACATGTATGCTGTCATAGCAAAGCCCATGTACGGACTCTTGACAAACTTTGAGTGGACGGATGAATGTGAGAATTCCTTCCAAGAACTTAAACGAAGATTATGTTCAGCACCAATCTTGACCACGCCAGATTGGAATAAGCCATTCCATGTTCACGTGGATGCATCCAATTATGCTATTGGATGTGTGCTTGCACAACCTACTGGTGAAGGTAGTATGGATCTTCCAATTGCCTATGCCAGTAGACAGTTGAATGCGGCTGAACGGAATTACACCACTACAGAGCGAGAAGGATTAGGCATGGTATATGCAGTCAAGAAATTTAGACACTATTTGCTTGCAAATAAGTTTAAATTTTTTACTGATCATCAGGCATTGTTGTACCTAGTAAACAAGCCATGCAATACAGGTAGATTAGTAAGATGGTTTCTCTTACTAATGGAATACGACTTCGAGGTTGTGGTAAGGAAAGGTAGGACTCACTTACGAGCAGACCATCTCTCTAGACTCACATCTGGAGAAGCCCCACAAGGAGTGTCAGATGACCTTCCTGATGCTTACTTGTTTAATTTGGAAGTTGTACCGCAGTGGGCAAAGCCATTGGTACCAGTCTTGACATACGGGCCTAACCATCCAGTGGTAAACACACGGAATAGAGAGGTTGTAAAAGCCCAAAAGTACCACATCATGGCAGGAAGCATGTACAAGCACACAGATCAAGGGATCTTGGCTTGTTGCGTAGAAGAGGATGAGTACGCTAAATGGTTGCAATTAGCACATGTAGGTGCGTTAGAGCAACACCATTCAAAGCAACGAACTTTACAGACTCTAAAGAGATTTGGAGTGCATTGGCCAACTATGGAAGCTGATGTCCAAAAGTTGTGCAAGGAATGCCCAATCTGTTGCACTAAACCACCAGTGGAACATGCCACTCTCTATCAAGTATCCATTGTGCCAGATTGGAGCGAACCACTAGTATCATTCCTGAGGACAAACACATTCCCTCCAGACATGACTCTGGCTAGGAAAAGGAGTTTAGAACAAGAAGCCTTGGATTACTCACTCATTGGTGATAATCTATACAAACGCGGTAAGGATGGTTACCTGAGATTGTGTGTCCATGAGAGTGAATATCTTAAGATCTTGGAAACTGCTCACCAAGGTGTAGCAGGAGGACACTTTGGACCAGAACGGGTGATCAAAGCGATACTATTTGCGGGCTTCTGGTGGCCTACCCTTCACATGGATGCACATACCTATGTGAAACGGTGTGATGTCTGTCAAAGGACTCAGTATCCTATACGCAAAGATGAGATGCCACTGAAACCTATGATGGGTGGACGTGCATTCTCTAAGTGGGGAATAGACTTCGTAGGTCCTATTAATCCCCCAGCTAAAGGTTCTCATGCGGAATACATCATTGTGGCAACAGATTATCTCACCAAGTGGGTAGAGGTAAAGGCTACGACAAAGAACGATGCTCAAACAACTGCCAAATTCTTGTTTGAGAATGTATTCACGAGATATGGGCTACCTATAGAGCTTGTAAGTGATAGAGGCACTCATTTCTTGAACGAAGTGATTGAGAATCTACTCCAAGAATTCTTGGTAATACACAAAAAGTCTGCCCCGTATCACCCTCAAGCTAATGGACAAGCTGAGAGCACTAATAAAATCTTATGCAATGTACTGACAAAGTTAGTGAACACTAAACGCTCTGATTGGGACAAACAGCTACACCATGCTGTTTGGGCATACCGAGTTGCCTACAAAACGGTACTCCAAGCCACCCCCTTTCAGATGGTATTTGGACAAAATGCTGTGCTACCCTTGGACTTCCTGATCCCTACATTGAGAGTAGCACAAGAGCACGAATGGACAGGTCATGAGCTCTCCTCTAGGATCTTTGACCTTGAACGATTAGGAGAAACAAGACTGAGAGCCGCTGCAGGGATATATGCAGCCAAGAAGAGACAGAAGGCATACTTTGATGCCCACGTGAAGGATAAAGGTTTGAAAGCAGGAGATCTAGTCTTAGTCTATACACTAAAACAACACGCGAGGAAGCTAGAAAAGAGAGGATACGGACCTATGATCATCAATAGGATCTCCACGAGCGGAGCAGTACAATTGGCCACATTATAAGGTGATGTTCTCCCAAATTATATTAGCGGTTGCAGAGTCAAGTTATATCAAGAACCCCTCACGGAGGAAATGCTCAGTCGACTCAACACTGCTAAGAAACGCAAAGAGGAAGAAAAGCGAGTGCGAGAAGAAGCTCAAGCTGAAGCTTTAGAACGCATCAGAAGGATGAAATTACGAAGGCAAGGCAGAGATCAGCCTGGAGCGAATGACTATGCAGACCAAGGATTTCCCATAGCCATGTGTGAAGTTGCAGGAACAAGCTCGCATAGGATAATTGATAGACGTCCTTTCGTAACCTTAGATATAGGACAAGGAAAGAGTGCAAGGACCGTAAGAGCCTTGATTGACTCAGGAGCAGCCACTAGTGCTGTTAAATTGTCTTACTGCCAAGAATTACAATTGACTGTCAATCCTGTGGAAGCATATCTGATAGGATTGGGAGGAGTGGAAACCCCTTGCATGGGCGAGGCGGAACTTCCCCTTTACATTCATGATGAGGCAACGACAGTTAAAGTACTGGTGTGTCAAGATGAAGATCTCACTGAACCTCTAGTCTTGGGTCAAGATTGGATCTATGACCAAGCAATTAACTTAAACCTAAGAAGTGGACTTCTCCAGGTTTGGGTCAATCATAGTCGAGTTACAACAGAATTAGACAATGGAGCACTCAAGGAACTAGGAAAGGCACAGACTCCTGGTCCTTCCAGGGGTACACATGAAGATGACCATGCTGTTCTTGTTCAAAACCCTGTGTTGCAGAGGAATGACATTTGCAAAAAAGGAGTCAGGGATGCAACGGAACTCCCTTCTTTTCCAAAGGCCAGAAGGAGGCAGCAACCAAAGGCGGATCACAAGCAGAAGAAGCAGAGTACTACCTATGTCCGAGATCAAAAATACCTGCGCAGCAGAATGTCCCAGAAAATAAACCAGGTGTGGGTGCGGAAAGGCGAACGACCGGGTGCACCACCGTCAACTACACGGGCAGAGCCTCTTATTAGTAACCAACAACACGACGCTAATAAGAAGTCTTTCAGAAATTCTTCTGCTAAAGTAAAATCTATTTGGGTGCCCAAGAAGTCGATGAAGGCAAGCCCACAATCAAGACAAATTTGGGTGCCTAAGGCTTGCTTGAGGGCACAAGTAGCTACGCCAAGGCCACAACCTATGCAGCATAACCCATCTACGAGTACAACCAGAATTCCCTCGTGCTCAACACTTAGGAACACACCAAGACCCATGAGCATGCATGTAATCACTTAAAAGTGGGTCCCTAAAAGGCCCCATTCCCAAACAGCGGCATCGACACAGCTCTCTAGAGTCTCTACAAAACCGAAAGCAAAGCCCATCCACTGCATTTGGCAGTCTACGACCTGTAATAAACCCCCCGACCCCAATTTGTACATTCATACCCACTTACTAACTGCAGTAGTCTCCTAGGATTACACAAACATTAACTACACTCACTGTCTTCGTGCACTTACTAACCACTAACTCACCATCTACCTCATGTTAATGTTGTAACGGGGACAACAACGGATTTATTTTGTCCATTACGATGTTAACACATGATTCTATATTCTCACAGAATCAGAAAGCAAGAAGAAAAATGGCAGAAGCGACAGGTTCGGGCTCACAAGTAGGGATACTTACTGCAGGAATTGATGTGGATAGCCTACCCGTGGATGTGCCCCCGACTGAACGACCAGTGGAGATGCAACACCTTCAGCAAATCCCGGTGCCAGACCCACCCACAGGGATCACGGAAAGAGTCCATGCCAATTCTCATTGGTTCAATGGCATGCCCGGTCCATTAGGAGAGGCCAAGTATATCTGGGAGTCTAAATGCGAGTATGACAGATCATGGGTGAGATTCCAATTTTTCTCTAAAGAGTTCGAGACTTTACAGAACACCGAAGATCTCCAGACCATATGGCAACGAGCAGGGTTAGCGGAATATTTTGAAGCCCCACTACCTAAACCCGATCTCCTCCGATGTTATTATTTGGTCTCCACATTACAGGCTCATGAAGATAAGGACCAACCCGGATCATTTGTTCTCCCCTCATTGCTGGGCAACAACGAGTTGAAGAGGTTTGAACTTACTGTGGAGCTGGTGAGTGATGCTTTAAATATGCATGGCACGCATGTACCCTCAGAAAAGGATGCTCTCGTTCCCACCAACATGAAGGACAGGAAACTAGTGAAGCTGAAAGACATGGCAGCACTCACCCCAAATGTGTCCATCCCTCTCCGAATGTGCATGCAACATTTCGCCTTCCCCGGTCAAGACCGATTCACGCAACCACACAAGAAGATCTGGTTTGCTCTCTACTTGGCGGAAGCAGGTGCGTTACCTATTAAGCTACCAGTGTGGATTATAGATCAGTTGTATGAAGCAAACAAACGGGCTTCTAGGAAATTAGTGGTGAACGGATGCTGTGCACTCACACGCATCATTTACCGATGCTTGGCATATGATGTCCCCATTGAACGTGCCTTAACTTGGGCACAATTACAAATGTTTAAAAGGCTCAAGAAGTCCACACATCAGTCCAAGCGCATGAGGGGCGCGATCACGTGTGTCCAGACAAGGGAAGTCCTGACTACTCCTGAGGCATCACCATTAAGAGAGGGCACTGTACCTCCCTTTACCATTAGGATACCCAGGTCGGAATCTGACACTACGACACAACCTACCCCATCGGCTCCTCCTGTTACACCTGAATTCGAATTTGCTGCCACTGGAGAGGCTGAAGGACTGGACCCCCAGGATTTCGAAGCATTCCTACAAAGCACACAATTCTCTGATGTGGAGTTTTATTCAGAGGCAGAGGAGCAGGGCACATCCTCACGAAGAAGAAGAAAGTCTACAGACGGTAGACATGTCCATTGGAGTGACGCTCAACAAAGTCAACAACACGGACACCCGGAAGAAGAAGAAGCGTATGAAGAAGAGACCACTGAAGCCCCAGCATATACAGCAGAACTCCGAAGGCTGTATCAGATTATGGAAAGAGTGCGATCGCAGCAGTTACTCACTGAACAGAGCAGCAGAGTACTTATGACTCAGTTGTTGGAAGAAGCGGGAGTTGACTCAGAGTACAGGGAGGGTCTCTTATTGATGGCAGAAACATATGGAGTTGTAGAAGCTGTGCGCACTGCCATTCAGAGGCCTTCAGTTCAATATGACCCACGAAGGTTCCAGACACGACCTCGCTCAGGTAAAAATATCCAAATTCCCGTTACAGTTGCAGAAGAGCCGACTACTACACCTGAAACTATCAAGACAACCTCCCAAACAGCTAGCCAACAGCACCCCGCCACCCATGAGGAGTCCACCGAACCACTACCACCTACTTCCCCACCACCACCTCCTAGAACAGAGACAGTAGAAATCCCATCTACCACTCAACCCACTGACCCAACCTTCATCTTCCGTACTCCCATCTCTAGTGCCACCCTATTCTCTACCACTGATAATCCAATCTTCGAAGCAAACCCCGACACTACACAATCCGCTGAACCCCTCCTAGAGCCTGCCCTAGGGCAACCATCCCCAACGCCCTCAGCCACGGGTCATCCTGACCCTAGATCCACATTCATGGGCTTCCCTGCTACCACGCAACCCTTTCAGCCCTCCTCAAATTTAAGACCTCAACCCCCGACATCCCTCTCTCCATTCCTACAATCCCTCCATGACCTCTTTGCTAGGGCTTTTCAACCAGGCTCTCAACCATTCCCTGTCTTTTCAGCTCCCCACCCCACTTCACATCTATTCACCACTTCCACACACACACCACCTACCATACCAATGTATATGGCAGGCCCCACACTAACACTCACTCCTGAAGGTATGGACATTTCACCACCCACGGCACCTCCACCCACGGTTTCACCTCCTCCCATTCCCCCTCCACCAATTTCACCCACACACACAACTTTCGTAGACACATCATTCACTGTCTCCCTTCCCCAATTCCCTTCCCATGCATCTTCCACGGTAAACACCCCCCACTCATCTATAGGTAATGCATTGGATACCATGTTGGCTTGTATATCAAATTTAAGAACAGATTACATTCAGCTCCAGCAACAAAACGCACGCCTGCAAGAGCACTCAGCGACATTACAGCACCGCCTTGCGGCACTAGAAGAGGAGAACGCTCGCCTCCACACACAGTTCCAAACCCTCCAAGACGCCCATAATATATTGGAGGTACAGCTACAGAACGTAGATCAGGAAGCGGTGCAGGTGGTAGAAGGTCACCTACGGACACAGCTGGAACGCAACTCAAAACTTCAGCGAAATATGGCACTACTTAAACGCCATCTTGCGGCTGCTCAGGAAGAGAACAGACGTCTGCAAATACAAAATCAAGAGAACCTGGAGGCAGCTATTGAGAGCACACCGGGGGCACCCATCAACCCATCCAAGTTTCAAGCAGTGACCCCCGATAACATCAAGATTATATTGGAAGATTATGCCATGCTGCTCGAAGCACATGATAAGCTATCGGAGGAGCTAGGACAACTGAAGCAGGAACACCAACAAGGACCAACAGCTGCCCCTCCAACCACCCCCTCTGCGGCTTCGCTTCTCAACGCAGAGGCCATAAAAGATCTCCAGGAACAGGTAACTGAATTGCAAACACGCCTACTACAATATGAGAGACCATCTTCCCCTCCGGAGGCTCCCACGGACGAAGAAGTTGTGCAAATTCCTGTGGAACAAACGTTTGATGAAGAATATGATCCGCAACCATTCCCAGGAGGCCAACAAACAGAAGAAGCGCAGGACACGTTCGAGGCACCACGGCCGCCATGGTTACGACAAGTGGAGGAAATAGGGACCTCGCATGAAGAGCGCACCGTAGTGCAAAATCAGGCCATGAGGGTCATAGAGGAGACTGTGTTACAATCAGCTTACTTCAAGAACTTGTCATCGAGACGCCTGATTCTCTCATCGGAACTCCAGTACAGGCCATATTATATTATCTTGGCTGATTATAATGCAGAAATACAAAGAGTCACGGGTCAGATTCCTACTTTTGCGACCCAATTTCAACCCGAAGACCTTCCTCCAGAGGTGCGAAAAGGCAAGATTCGTCAACCAACATGGCGGCAGAAACTTTTAGAGACCTATCCAGAAATGCTACGCACATGGAACAACGCGCCGTTGCACCTCCTGTACAACCCATGCTACGGTCCAGTCCCCCGTCGCAGGTCGTGGAAGGCATTTAATATCAAGGTACAGAACAATGCGCAATGCAAGGAATGGCTGAACTACCCGTACATCGCGCCACCACAAGGACCACCATCGGTAGCATATATGATGGGGACCATTCGCCACTGGATGCCGCGCTTAAAGCCCATGCAAGATGTAGCAGCGCAAATGATGCTTAAAATCTTGGATATGATGCAAGTAGTCCTGAAGACCTTTAGAAATGCAGCCGCACCATAGGTACGTCAACCGGGGTTCAGCAATGGAAATTACGACTTGGTGTATGACATGAGCACCACCCCCAGCATTCGTGTGGCTTACGCTTGGCATGCACGCATCAAATACCTCCCCGCCTGCTACAAACAGACCTTCGAAGAAATGTTGAGATCAGGTTTCTGGGAGTATCACTCGGAGATTTTCGCACCAAAGCCGACACATCTGCTTCAACTGTTTGCTTGTGAACAAGCAATGTATTCAGAGTACTACACCACCCCGCAACCAGAGACCCCCGGTGCAATAAATTGGGAGGCATTGGAAGCCAATCTAGCAAGAGGCTTAAGGATAGGAGAACATGAACTGGCCACCAATGTCATCCAATATTACATCGACCACCCGCGAGAACAAAGGTCTGTCAGGGGTGACAGACGCTAGGAAGGGGGGAGTGTTGGCACACAAAGCAACAGAGGAATCATGCACAATACGGCAACAAGGCCAGATCATTTTTTCCCATGGGTTATGTACAACTCAAGTGATTTTAATCACTACACAAACATTGTAAATCCCGTTTTTGGTAGAATAGACTCCATTTTGTGCAAGCCGAGGAGTCCTCGAGCTTGAGGAGTATTAGAAGTACTATCGTACCAAATTTCATAATTTTTAGACTTCGTTTGAGCTCTCAAATAAGCCCTGGAACCTAATTTTTAACTAGGCCGGACACTAGGTCTGGACAGGGCCAAAGCTAGTCAAAAACTATAAAAAGAGCTAGAGAGCTCATTTTTGAGGCTAGATTGTAATTGAAACGAACTTGTAAGAGCATTTTGAAAGTAATCTAAAAGCTCCATTGATCCTCACTCTTTGTCTTGCCGTGTGTGCGCGTGTGTGTGTATGTGTGTGCATGCTAGTGTGCTTCTCACTCACGCACTTGTGCCACCACTTGCTCGAGGTCTTCATACCATCCTCACGTCTTCCCGGATTGACATTAAAGGAGGTGTTACTCATCATTGAGCTACACCTATCTTCTCCACTGAGTGCTTTGTGTCATCTCCTGTTTGCACTTCATGCTTGTTATGAGGATCTTCCAAATCAGAAAGTAAAGCCATATTTCCTGCTACATGGTTCGAGCATCCCGAATCAATGTAAAATATGTGATCATCATCCTTACCCTTCTTCGCTGATAGATTCATAATCAATAATGAATCTTCGTGACTTTGGTCCTCTGCATAGTTATTGTAATCTCTTCTTCCTCTATGGCCACTTTGATAGTTGTTGTTGTTGTAATTGTTATTGTAGTAGTTGTTGTTGTTGTAGCCTCCATTGTATCTACCTCTATTTGATCCATAGCCACCTCTATTGAATCCTCTTCCTCTTGAGTTCCTCGGGTTCCTGAAACATTCTTCAGTAGTATGGTTAGATAAGCCACATATATTGCAAGGTTGAGATGATTGGAATCTCCCCCTGCCTTGCTTTCCACCTCTGCCTCTTCCTCTAGCTCTTCCTCTACCTACAAAGTTTGCTTGGAAAGAGCTACCTTCATCTTCATTCTTCCTATTCTTTGACTTGTCCTTGACCTTAGCTTTATCAGAATATAAGGCAGAAGTTTGATTACCTCTTGAGGACTCACCACCTTTGCTAATCTTTGCTTCATGAGTGAAGAGTTGGCCCATGAGTGTGTTGAGGTCAGGTACATGCATATCCATGTATAAATCCATGGCTGTTGTGAATGACTCCCACTTGTCGACTGCTTTGATTCCATTCATGATTTGTCTTATGATTTGCTTCTCTTCGATTACCTCTCCAATGCTTCCAAGTTGGTCGGAAATCTCCTTCATCTTTGTGACATAATCAGTCACATTTTGCTTCGGGCTTTTCTTCATTGTTGTGAACTCCATCCACAATTGGTTCTTCCTTGCTCAAGTGTTGGAAGAGAAGAAAGAAGCAAGTGCATTCCAGGTCTCTCTTGATGTCTTGCATCCCTTGACATGAGGTAAAAGAAAATCAGAGATTGATTTTAGAATATAGGACCTTGCAAGTGCATCCTTCGAACACCAATTCGAAAGTCCTTCCACTTCTTCATGTGATGGTTGCCCTTTGTTCCTCATGGTTGGCATTGCTTCATCTCCGGATATGAATCCATATAGATTCCTCCCTTGAAGGTAAGCCTCCATCCTTAGAGACCATGCCGGGTAGTTGTTTCGATCCAATTTGTCAATTGTTGATGGAAATCCATCTCCCATGTTGCTTGACTATGCTCTGATACCACTGTGAAGAGAGATGGTGGATGCAATCCAAAGATGAGTAGGTGCTCCTACAACCAGCTTCACACCAGCCAACTGAGACTTCAGAGTTGATTAGTAGCCCTTTGAGCTTCCTAAA